>WYDI02141918.1:227139-256163 GCA_009867235.2 Psittacus erithacus | reverse complement strand
ACACAGGGGCTTGGAGCAAGCTGCTCTAGTGGAAGGTGTCCCTGCCTGTGGCAGGGGATTGGAGCTGGATGAGCTTTAAGGTCTCTTCCAACCCAAACCAGTTGTGATTCTATGATTCCCTCTGTGCCTGGCCTGGGAGATGGAGGCATTTCCCAACCACAGCCAGACCAAGCTGGATTGGGGAGAGAAGGATAACAGGGTAAAATCAAAGATCTCCAGAAAAATGACTCTAGAAAATTCCTGAAATTACAGATAATTTGGATGTGACAATACGTTGAATCTGCTGTTTCACCAGCAAACAGTCTGTGCTGTATCAAACACCAAAGCAGGACGTTACCCAAATGTACCCACGTTAGCACATTATCTAGCTAGCAAGCCTGAGAGGAGCCAAACAGGATGGCAGCAGCTGTCCCCAGGGGGCTATTTTCGGCTCTTTGGTGCTGGCGTTTGCACAACAGGAAGGTATTTTAGAATGAAACACAGTCTGTACTGGGGCAGGTGAGCCTCGGGAGGCACAGGAGCCCTCCTCATCCCAGCCCTTGGCACCCTCCTCCGTGTTGTAAGCTTCTCAAGGGACACTTCCTAAAAATTCCCTGTTTTCTCAGGGAACAATCACACATTTGATGGAGCGTTTTATCCCTCAGGGCTTCCACATACTGCCTATGCAATCAGACCCTACTCCAGCACAGTCATTTATGGGTAAAGCCAGAGCAGAGGCAGGGTGAGTGTGCAGGAAGAAAAACAGCCGCCTGTCCCACAGAGCCACATCTTGGCCATGGGAGAGGTGGGACACCCTGTCCCAAACACCACAATAGAGTTGTCACCACTATTTTGGCTGCAGGAAATAATGGGTAGCAAAGGCAGAGGTAAGAGGAGAGATGGAGACTGCCCTGACCCCAAACCCGGAACTGGCTTGCAAGTCACCAAGTGCATCAAGCTGCAGCAGCCCAAGTGCTAGACAAGCCTTTCCACCTGCTCACAGGAGCGGAAATGGGATAAAGTGCAATCATTGTAGGATCAAGCATGAGCATCTATGTGAATGCCTTGGCTTGTAATTACAATCACATTAATAACTGCACCTCCTAGCTAATCCCTCCTTACACTTCCAGTTATTGGAAAAGAGCTGCTTTACAGCCTTAGGTGAAAAATGAGACTATGGGAGCATTGGGCTTCATATGAAATCCTGCATCAGCATCAGGGAAGCTGCAGCATGGCTTTTGGTCTGCCCAGCCGAGCAGCTGCTGCTAGGCACACTTTATAGCCAAAAAAAGAGATGCGTAGGAAAACGAAGCTGTTTCAGTTTAAATGGCAGGGGCAGAGATAATGTTCTGCACTGAACAGGCGCACTGAAAGCTGGGAAATGAACGGGGAGTGGAAAATGCAGGGACATGTCTTCCCCTCTCCTCCTGTGTGAATAAAACACAGACAGAAGAGGGCAGGGTCCACAAGACCGAGGGGCCTGGATGCCAAGACAGCAGACATGCAAAGGCTTTGAGGCAGATGCACCTTGGGGGGGTCTGTGTCAACCGATTGGTACCCAATTCCTCTGCACACCAGGATGCAGGTCCCCAGGAGCAATCCTAAGGATTTCCATTGGAAAAGCAGAAAATAAGTGTAAATAAACAATAAAAATTACCCCATTTCTAGCATCCGGGTGTTTACCGCACGGGCACCTCCAGAAATCAAACTGTCCCTGCGAAACACTTTGCCCTTGAGTGAAGTGTCAAATATCAACCAAAAAGGTGTTTAATCATGTGTTTCCAGTCAGTTCCTGACCCGTGTCTGAAAAATCATTCAAAAGGAAGCTGTGAGGTGGCCATGCTAATTGGTCCGCCACCGAGAATGAAAACCAGCCTGGATATTACAGGAATGAAATGTCACTCAAAACCTCCATCCAGGGACCTGCACAGGTTCTGAGCCTTGGTGTGCTTCAAAGAGCGAGCTTGCTTTCATTTTCTGCTTCATGTTAGCATTTATTTTTGCTGCAGGCTGGTACCATCCACCATCCCCAGCTCAGCAGCCCAGCAGCCAGGCCAGGAGGAGGGGGCAGCCAGCCACTTCCCCTTCAGCTTTTTGCCTTTAAACATGCTGTGAGGCTGTATCTTTATAAATGAGAGGCTGAAGTGCCCTGGCTCACACTGCTCGCTGCTGCCTGCATCACCCAGCAAGAGGATTGCTGTTCGCAGGGCACGTTGCACCAGAGCTCTGTTGAGTCCCAGGCATGGCAGCAGAGCAGAACCCCAATTCCTCCAACAACACTAATAACACAAGGTTTCCCTTCTAACTGGGGAGAAAGGGAGACCAGAGTTCACACTGAGATGTAGGGAGACTCAAAGAGAGAGATGATAGTGAGGGCTCAGCTCTCCATCCTGCACCTCCTGGCAGTACCACTGCCCTGGTGGGACTGGGCTGTGTCCCTTCAGCAAAGCCCCAAGGCCATTTAACAGAGAAAGAAAACGAACACCCTGCTGCTGACTTCTGAGCTTTCACATGTCACTACACTCATAAAGCCATCTCTCTGCATAGATGTTCTTCCTTTGCCCAGCGGCGCTTTCTCCAACACTCAATGTACTCAGGAGATGGGATCTTGTAGTGCTCACCTCGCGTGGCTTGTCCTGACACACATGATCAGGAAAATAGGGCACCCCAGCACACAGCAAGGACTGGATGCTGAACTCATGGTACGTGAAACATTACCAAACCAGGGTAAAACCCTGCAGTGGTTCAGTTGTAGATACCATAAAACTGTTTTTTGGGTCCTGCTGGCACTTGGAGGACACAATCTTCACTAACATGCTTGGGGCTGATGAATGCTTGGGCTTGTGTCAGCAGCACAGCATCAATGTGCCTCCAGCACCAGGAGGCTGTGCTGCCCACGTGGGTTTGTGCTGCCCATGGGCTTTAACAACAATGGTTTTAATGTGGGAAGGAGGGAATCGACACAAGAGCCTGGCCTGAGCTATCAATGCTCATCCAGCTGGTAACCCCATCACAAGCATCGCTGTGGGCTTCCTCCCCAGCATGGCCACACACTTCACCATTGGCAGCCCCTCTCCTCACTCTAATTTTGCTCCATGGACCTTTCCAGATGCTAAAGAAAGGTGGGGAGGGGGAAGGAACAACTGGAAAATGCCAGCGTGCTCACAAGGAGAAACAACAGTGCTTTAGGAGGTGGATCAACACCAGCAAAATCAGTCTGAGATGCTTCCATCACAGCTGGAAAACTGAGCATCTCCACTGCAGCCTCCTCCTCAGCCCACTCAGAAATCCACTGTTACAAAGCCAATTAAACGCTCGATTAAGTGTTCCAACATGTTCCCAAATAAAGTACTACCATGGCACAGCATAAAAAAAATAAAAGGAAAGAAGAAAGATCCAGGTTGTGTAATGGCCTGTGAGAGCACACCAGGATAATCTGTGCCTACTCCCAAGGGGTGGAAGAGCTGAACAGCCAAACCCCCTCATCACCTCCAACAAAAAGAGCTGTTTCTCTCTGCCCACCACATCTTCAGAGCAAGACACTGATGTACATGGTCCCACCAGCCTTGCTGCCTGCTGCAGGTACCTGCCTGGTGACCATGCACCTCCACCACTGGTCCCCATGGTGCTGCTCACAGCATGCTGCTCTAAAGATCCCTTCCAACATGACCTCCTTCACAGACTTCTTGTCTTTGTAAGAGCACTGTGTGCCACGCGCAGATGTTCTCCATCTCCTCCAGCCCCTGCTCGTGACACAGGAGCCCAGCCTGGATTTAAGGGTCAGTGCTACTGTGTCCTACCAGTCCTCAACAAGCCATCCCACAAAGCTGAGTGTCAAAGACAAGACTCAAGCAACACTATCCCTTAAAGCAGAAGCAGTCTGCAATTCTATGCAGCATCCTTGGAGGCCTCTGAACATCCCCAGCCCACTCTGATCCCACCACCACCTCTCCCAGGGCAGAGATGGCAATAACCTGCTCAAGTTGGGTACCAGTCCCTGTGCTGTGGACTACTCCTGAGCTTCTTTAGCCACTAATTGTTCAATACAAGATGCAGCAGGAGCAAGAATGAGGGTCCAGGCAGTCTCCATTCTGCTGAGAGCCCCCACGCTCTCCTCTAACATCACAGTCCCCCTCCCCTGCTTTCCTCCAGCATCTCCTGCTCTTACTGCAGCTGGCACACGTTTAGGAGGAGGCCACAGGAACCTCTCACTTTGCTCCCATGCCAGCTGCGTACCTGAACAAGGTGTCCACTGAGATGTGCATCATCTTCATGCAAGCAGGGCTCATCTGACGAGTTACAACAAAGACATCTCTGAGGTTGGTCCTGCAGTGGATGCTGGTGACACTGCCCAAATCAGCAGGGAGGCACAGGGGCTCCTCAAGGCATGGGAGGCTCTGCCACATCTGACTTGAAGAGTAGAGGCAGAAGATCCTGTGCTAGAACCAGGTACACCTGAATTTTGTGAATGAACGGGGTTTTTATTTTTTGCTCTCCAGCACTTATATATAGAAACCCTTCTGACATCCATGAAACACTCTGGCAGCTTTAGCTCATCCCGCTTCCTCCCTGTACTTCTACTTTGTCTATTTTTGCTGCCTTCAACCTTTCATGTGCACAACAGTAACTCTTTTCAAAGCTTCTCAAGGTCAAGAAAGTCCCCAACAAGGAGCCTTAGGGAAGTTATTGATCTTCTCTCAAGTCTTTCCCAGGGCAGCTCCAAGCTGTGAAACCTCAGTCGGGAGATGGGAAGTTACTCAAGCCTTTCCTTCCCTTGGTGGATTTCAATATTCACAGCACTCAACCTGTGAGAGTATCAAATCCTCTTGCAGTGACAGGCCTGTACATCTGTCTCCATGTCCCTGCTGCAAGGTCACAGTTCCCTCCATCCACTCGAGGATGGCTCGAGCGAGTTTCTGAAGGATAAGCCTGTGCCACTGAAGTTCATGGACAGAGTACCATCACCCCTTAGAAGCAGATCTGCAACACCCACCAAAATAAGTGTCTGTTGGGAAAAACAATCAAAGCTTAGCAGAAGATAGAAGCTGGCATGAAGACCTATCCATGTTATATGGGCAGAAAGCATTTCCCTAAACTATCCCTTGGCATTTCCTAGGAACCACCACAATCAATACTGTACAGATGAAGTTTCACCATCAATTAAAGCAGAACTAAATCCATGCTGCTGCCTAACAGGGTAATACCAGTCACCCTTTGCGTTCCCAGCCTGGAACTGTGTCAGGCATCGGCAGAGCCTCCTCGTACTGCTCAGCAGGGCCAGATCAGCCCCTGATTCCCCAGGGCTTGCAGGCACCTCCTTTGGCCCATCCTTTCCATCACTACCTTCTGTAGGAGCAACGGGGCGTAGTTTGCCACTAATGGCAGTGAATGATGCTGCTACAGATCATAGTGAGATGTTGAATCTTGCAGGGCTGCCCATAGAATCCCCTTGGAGAACGCTGGCCTGTGAGCACCAAGGTGGTGGCTCCAAGAGCTAGCACGGCAGCTGCCTGCATGCTTAGGGGCTGTCAGGAAGGACATCTATGATGGAGATCCAGGTATCACATCTGCCCTGGTACCCACCTGACCTCTAGCACCACGGGCTGGTCCACAGCAGCAACACTGACACCCCAAGACCCAAAGAGCTTCTTGTTCTAAGCCCAAATCTTTGCACTGCCTGCTCCATGGTGAGCACTCTGGCTTTGTTCTTGACATACCCACAGGCCTTCCTGGCAAGACACTTCAGAAGAACACCTTGGCACTGCTGGCCCAGGAGCACAGTGCGACAGGCAGTGGCTCCAAGTCCTACAGCACAACAAATACGCTCTGGAAAACCAGCCTGGCATGAAGGAAGCATCGTTCACTTCAAATATATCTTCATTTAGAAGCAATGAAGGCAGAAATCCCTCACCCCATGCTGCCACTGTCACCCCTCTGAATATATAGCTTGGTTTTATGAACCATTGAAAACAATCTGCAGGCAGTGGCTCCTCTGAAGCATTAATCAGCAGGGTTCACGTACAGCTGACGTTTGTCTGTTAATGTAATTGCATCTAAGGGAGGAAAAGAATCTGGAGCTCTGGGGTTTTCTTCTGATTAAAGAAAGGAACAGTGGTTCTTCAGATAATTGTCTAAGTGGCCAGAAGCTGAGAGCAGGCTCAGCAAGGCAAAGCCCAGCATTTGGAGTAGTCCTAGAACCTCCAAAGCACAACCAGCAGAAAAGAGTCTGCAGCAGGCACAGAGGCAAAATCTAAAGGGGTTCTGCAGCAAAACCAGCAATGGGGTTCCAAGGGGCTGCAACAACCACAGAAGCATGGATGGGACACCCATGGATGCTGTGCATCGCCCACGTGATGGGACTCCACCCTTAACTCAGACCAGTGTGCCGGGTTCCACATCACCACTGACCCCCAGCCCCATCGCAGGCCCTGTGGTGACAATGAGGAGCTGGTGGGAGCCTGGCATTGCCCAGCCCAGCAGCAGGAGCTGGCTTAATTACAGCAGCAGAGCAAACCCCTGAGTCCCAGTGAGCTGTTAATTACCAACCTGTAATGAGATCTGAGGGCTCATGCCAGCGAGTCGGCTTCATCTCGCGCTGTCATCCACAGCACCCTCGGTTTGACTTGACTTCATGTGACTGACCTGAATATTCATACCCCTGAGGCCAGGGGATTTTTTAGAAATCATGGTTTCCACACCAAAGATGAGGAGAAACCCAGGAACTGCTGCATTCTGTACCCACTACCTCTGCCTACATCTTCCCTCTGCAGGAGACTCTGGGGTCTAACGCTCTTCTGAGCCTTCAGCATGGCACCTCACTTCTCCTGCTCCCAAAGGGGTCCCAGCCACCTCAGCATCCGGCAGAGCCCTGGGGACCCTGCCAAGCTGTCATCGCAGGACATCCGATTTCAGGGATGACAGCCTCAAAGGGGTGATTTACAACAGCTGCTCCCTGCAACACCACGGGTTGCAGAGCGTGTCCATCAATACCATTCAGCCCTCTGGGCCCAGTAATAATAACAGGACCTGGATTCCTATGGAAAAATGATGTCTGCAAACTTTAAGTGCTTGTCCCTGCTTGTCATCCACCTGGCTCATTGCCACGTGCAGGCAGGTGGCTCTTTGGGAAGGGTTTCACATGTGGAGCATCACACAGAGGAAGAACACAGGGCTCTTTCGGGTGGTGAGCTGTGGGATCCCCAACACGGGCACTGCTCCAGAGGGAAGGAGGCAGGCTGTTCTTGAGGCACCTATATCCTTCTTTTCCCCCTGGAAGAAGGCAACGGGGCTGCCCTGGAGCTGTGCGTGGCCCCAGACGCCAGACCAGGGCTGGGATTTCCACCCCGGGACAGTGCTGAGCTGCAGATACTCTCTTAACCTGGCTAATCCTCTTTGGCTGGCAGCTTCCCGCTAATTACAATCCCAGTGAGAGCAGGGACCCTCTGGAAGGGGGCAGGGAGGCACAGGCCACTGGGAGTCCAACACGGACGCATGGCTGCCATTCCCTCCTGCAGCAAGGCAGGAGCCCAGCGCTCCTCTCTGCTTGGTTTCTTCCTCTGTGCCGACACCAAAACAAGTTTGGCACAAAACCTTTCCTCAGCCTCTCTGCTCTACCCCATCCTCTGGCAGTGACGCCCTGCTCTGCACAGAGGCTCATCTCATGGAGGATTTCTCCATCTAATTGAACTCTTTCTTACAGGCGAGCTCCTTTTTCACTGCCGAGCGCAGGAGCTGCCACAGTTGCTTCTGCAAGTAGGGCAGGCTCAGCCCCATCCTCAGTGTCAGCATCTCAGACCTGAGCAGTGCAGCATCATACCCTGAGGAGCTGTTCTGCTCAGGGCCCAATTTTGCCCAGCAGGAGGACTTGGAGCGTGATGGAAAGAGAAGCTCAGAGCTTTCCAGAATGTATTTGATACGGTGATTCACAACAAATCCACCTGAGTGGGCTGGTTTGTACCTGGCTGCACATACAAGGGGACCAGCAGAAGGAGAATGTGTCCCACAGAGGACTCAAGCCAATGCTGCTCCTGCATCTTGTTGACTTGTGATACCACAATCCAGGATATCATATGCATATAATATATATGCATGTAATAAGGAACCTAACAGCATTGACTGGTGAGACCAGATAGGGAGATGGAGCAGCACACCTATGACAACACAAGTGTTATTAAAGGATGCTTTTGTAATGCATAAGGAAAGCAAGAAAAGAAATGCAGTTTTAGGATGTGGATGTGGTGTGCAGAGTACCACAAATCAGTAAGAGGACCCTTCTGAGGGGAAAGGCTACTGTTGGAGGTTATGGCTTGGCAGCCAGGGATCAGCAGTGTTCTTCAACAAAGCTTGTCGCCACTCCTGTTTCAGGCTAGTTAATTAGGCAAAGGGGCATCCTGCCATGCTTATTTAGTAACACAACATGCATAGTGCATTCGCTCCTTAACACAAAACCCCTGGAGTCAATTGGGGTCAATGAGGGTTACCGGGTGAGCATCGTGCAAGCGTATGGCAATCACACTGCAAGCCAGCTCCTGCCAGGTCACTCGCTCCTGCAGCAGACTCTGCCATAAACAGGCCGATTTCTTACATCCCCACCAAAACAGCCCAGTCTTCCTGCAGCAGAAACCTCTTTCCTGCCAGAATGTCACCAGGCTATAAAGCTGTAGGGAATTTGGGAGAGCCCCAAAGCGCCAGCTCTGACTTGAGAACAGCTCATGGTGCCGTTTCCAGGAGCCAGCTCCTGGAGGAGGTGTGATGAGGTGGGAGGAAGCTTCAGGCACCTGTACTCCTGGTAATTCACATAAACAACTTATTTAAAGCTGGGTAACGTGTGTCATGGCGAGCAAGTGAAAGAAGTGGAAGTCAGGCACACGTTTGGCTTCCGCTCTCTGCTAGTCATCCACAGCTTCCAGAGCCATGGGAAGCCCACGCGCTGCTCCTGTCAAAATGCCACACTTGTACCTGAGCTCTTCAAGTGCCCCAGGCTCCCAGTTCTCACCAGCATCTTCTGACCATGGCCACCAAGACCCAGAGCCAGAGGAAAGCCAGCCTTGCTGGTGGATCTCGTGAGAGCTCTCGACTTGGAGGCACTCCCCAAATGCTTACAGAGGAGAGGCTCTTGGAGCAAACTTCCCCGGACTGGACAAGATGAGCACTCAGCCCATGGCAGTGCAAAGACAATGAGGGAAGTATAAGTCACCCTTTTGGTGGCTCAGCACCTATGCAATGCAGCCAGTGATTCCACACAAAATCAGCACTTTGAGTTACTTCTCTTTTGCTAGGTTTGAGTGTGCTTGGCTGAATGAAGGGCTCGGGAGGAGGCAGCTCCTTGGATACGTCCCCACACGGCTGCAGAGGGTGGGAGGGGACGACAAGGACCTAGAGCCTCCGACTCCATTTTTAGATCAGGAGTGGGATGGGGATGAAAATACCATGGGCTAAAAATAATACATCTTTCAAGGGAAATCAGGAGTTTTAGGGGGCTGCAGATCAGAGCAAAAGCTTTCCCCGCTTTCTGCATTTCATTCTCCATTTTCTTCTCCCCCATTTCATGACAATGATTGCCAGACAGCAATACTTCCCACCCCCCTTGCTACTGAGAGTGGCCATGGAGTTTGACCCATTGCCCCTCCTGATGTTGACCATGTGTCCAGCTAGTTCGGACCTGTCACGTCCCACTGGTCACCCATTTGCAAGCCAGAAACACACACAGACATGCAGCAGGAGGGCTCCTTCCAGCAGCATGCAACATCCTAACACAGCCTCACCTCCACCAGCAGGCTCGTACATCTCATGGGGTCTCTTTAAGCAGGCAGCTCCTCCATACTCCCTATCTCCTTCCCAAATATCTGCTTTGGACACATGTTCCCTCCAAGATTCACCTCAGCCACTTGTGGGGACTATGCCTCAACAGCCACATTTGGAGCTCAGTACATGCTAGCTAGGATTAGTGGGTGTCAGGATGCTCTTCACTTTCAGCCTGATGCCACCAGGGAAATGGGGTCACTAGAGAAGCAGAGCTGCCAGTGTGCCCTCTGGCTCCAATCATACTACTGGGGTCATTCAGCCCCCCAGTAAGTACCAGTTTCAGTCTGAGTGATGCTTCCCACCGAGCTGTGACAACCTGCACTAATACAGGGAGAGCGGTCTCCCTCAGCACCAGTTCACTAGTGCCTCCCTGGCACTAGTGAGCAAAAATACTTGCCCTGTACAAGGATGCAAACATTACCTAAAGGTAATTTATTAACTTTAATAATTACCTAAATAATTACCTAAAAGCCAAAAGGCTTTTTCCCCCTCCCAAGATAGTTACATGGTTTTGCAATGAAGTTCACATATGCAGCTCACTGATGACGCTGTGACAAAGCCTCGACTGCTTGCAGTGATGACGCAACTCTATTTGCAGAACACACACCCTTTTAGCCCTGTTTTACTGCAAGACTCCATCCTTCCTCCAAAAAACAGGCCATCATGGCCCAATGCCCCCTCCCTCCCTGGGATTCAACGCCATTTGAACCAGACATGAAGACTTTGCCCAGGCTCCAGTGGCACATACCAAGGGCGCTGCTTGTCTCACCCGCATCTCGCACTCCTCCTGCAGCTAACAGACCCAGCCTCAAATCTCCTCATTACTTTACACACAACTTCCAAGGGCAGCTGACAGTCAAGGTCCTAATTCATAAAGCAATTAATGGATCAAGCCTCACTACTTCAAAGAGTGAGTTCTGGTATTTGTATGAATCTCGGGGCTTGGGACAAGCTCATGTGAGCTGCAAGCAAAAAGAGGATCAGAACACAGAGCAATTTGCTCAGAAGCTCAAGCAAAGCTAAAGCCCAGCTGTGTTAACAGATCCCACAATGTCTGCCTTTCCTCAGAAAGTTCTTAAGAACATTCACAGCTCAAGCGTTGCTTTTCTTCCTCAGCTCTTAAGAAAATAAATCCCCTACACCAGCACATCCATTCCGAGCCGGACAGTGATGCTGTGTAAAGGGAAACAAAACCCAAGGTGCTGCAAAGCCCAGGTGAGACCTCACTGTGGCTCTTCACTCTGCATGAAGGCACGTGGATATCGCAGTGACGAGCAGCAGCAAGAAACCCTGAGATGGGCATACATGCAAGTGTGAGTTTGCCACGGGTGCCTGAAGGCATTTGCTCAAGAGCTGAGGGAGCCAAGACAGAGCCCAGCCTCCAAATCTGAAATTTAATCCCATTGTTAGCCAGTGACCCTGGGGAGAGGTCACCTTCCTGTGGTACCTGCAGAGAGCACCATGAGACTGGGTACAACCCTACCCCAAATTAATTCTCTAATTAATTAAACAGGCAGGTTTCAAGGGGAGCACATTAAAGCCATTTCACCAACCCATGAGCTTTCCGAAGCCTAGAAACACATTATTGCCCAGGAGCACATCAACATGGGCTTCAGCCCTACCCAAGGGACTAAACACTGGGACACCTTGTTTTCTCACCCAAGCCCTCAGGGTACAAAGGAAGCAATGGTAGGAGCAGCAGGTAGAGTGTTTCTGATGAAAACAGCATTATCTACAAGGGGTGGCCATCTGATGAGTCTGCACCTCCACACACAGAGTGGCTCTCCACCACCATAAACGTGACCATGAACAGCAGCAGCTTCAGGAAGAGGAGAAAATTACCAGGTGTAATTGAAACTGCAGGGAGGAGCAAGGGACAGAAAATGTAATTATCCACCATGGACTGGAGCCAAGATCAGGAATACCACTTCTGGTCATTTAAAGTTCCCATTAAGTTTTCCATGTGCTGATGATAATGGGTTTGTGTCTTACTGGCTGTGAGATGCAGCACTTCCAGAGGAAAGCCCCAGACCTCCTCTCAGAAGGGTCTTGAACCACCTGTAGAGGAGGGGGCGAGGGTCTAGACTTTAACAGAAGCCTTCTCCAAGGGTCTGGAAGATTTTTCTCCCTAAGTACCAAGGTGGAAGGGGTGGGAGGATGCTCCAGCTGAGCCTCAGTTGCACTACTCTTCAGGCACTGGTGGCCAGTTGGCTATGGTGCCTTTTTGGTGCTTGGGAAGATCATCTGGGTGGGCATCACAACAATTCAGAGACCTCACTGAGTATGGTTGGTGAGACCGGGTGGGCCCTGGACGACCTCAACCTCCCATCTCCTCTCCTTGCACTCCATCACAGCAGGCTGCAAGATCCCCACCCACTTCACATCCAAACAGCACTACGGACATCTTCACATGCATCCTCTGCTCAGCCCATGCCCTTGCACCCTGCACAATGGAGCAGGGCAACAAACTCCAGTGGGCTATTGTGTGCCTGCAGCTGATTCAAAACCATCTTGCTGAGGTCCTACCACTTCCCCCCCCCACCATTTTCCTTGCACCCTCATCATCTGAGGATGCAGGAGCTGCAAAACATCCTTTACCAACCTTGCCACAACCACAGCACCAGGAGGAGGATGTTTGTTGGTGCCTTTGGACCCTACATGACCTGTTTCTGTTTCCTCACCCTCAGACACTTTTGGGGAGCAGTGGACACCACTGGGGGTGCCCCAAACAACAATCACCCCTTGCTCTACTTGCATGAAACCAGCATGAAATCAGTGTACACATATGAAACCCATGTCTTTGTCAAGAGGTGGAGGACCACTGCCTCCAGCCTTAGGGCTTCCCCCAGGAAGGATCTGGCTTCAGCAGCTTCTTAAAGGCTTTACACCTTTGAAGGAAAGCACACCACCTTTTCTCCGTTTTAAGCAAGGAAAAAGCACCGTTCCCCCATCACATGAGCCCACTCTCACAGCCCCCTTACCTCCACCAGGTGAGGCGTGGGGTTGAAGCCACACATGTTGCAGACCTGCTGCCGACAGGTTGTGCATGTGTTGTAGTTGGGAGGCTCGCTGGAGCCCATGTTGATCTCTGCCTTGCACAGGGGGCACAAGACCTTTGCTTTCGGCACTTCCTTTGGCTTGACACCCTGCTCCGGCTTGCCCGGCTTCGCGGCTGGTGCGGCTCCGGCCCGGCCCTGTGCCCCCGGCGCTTTGGGACCAGCTTCTTTGCTGGCATCGCTGAAGACGATTTTTGGAGGCACTTTGCCAGGAGATGGCTGGCTCGGAGGGGGGGCCTCTGGCTGGACAGACATTAGTGTGCTTGCCTGGGTCAGGAGGGATGCCCCGAAGCCAAAGAGCTTCCCTGTGAGCCCCTCCTGGGGCTGCTCTTGTGCTCCAGCCCCAGGGGTAGGGGGAGCAGGCTTTGCCCCCGTGTCTCCGGTTGCCTTTCTCTGCTCAGAGGGAGAAGGCTTGGCTTGCTGATGCTGTGGGGAGGACCTGGCCACCTCCTGAGGTTTTGGCTGGCCTTGGCCATGCGGGTCCCTCTGTGGCGTGGTGGGGTGAGGTTTGGGTGGCTCTGACAGCAGGGGGGTGCGGGTGGCCGGCGGGGTCTTATCAGCAGCCGAGGGTGGTGGGTGCTTGGCTGGGGAGTGGGATGGGGATGGCGAAGGAGAGTGCAGCTGCTGCTGGCTCTTGGAGCGAGGAGCGGTGGTCATGTCCATCCCCAGCGCACGCTGCATCTGGCAGTTCAAGCACAACCATTCCTTCACCTATGAGACACGGAGAGGACATGAGCAGTGAGCAGCATGCAGGCCCAGCACACCCTAAGGTTCCCCAAGACAAGCCCTGTGTAGACATAGGAACAAGCAGCAACCCCTGAAAACCATTTTGATACCATGTTCTCCATAGAAAGTATCTCGCAGTCACGGTGAACAGACCCCATCTGTCACAGGTACCCATGGCACAACATGCCAGCGCCAGAGCAAGCTTTAATTAGCATTGGTTTGCTTCCAAGGCTTCTGCTGTAAAGCTCCTGCTAGCGATGGGGCTCTGCTTCTGGTCCCACCACCTCCCTAAAGCCCATTTGTTTTTCCTCTCACTTCATCAAATCCCAGACTGGTTTGTGTTGGGAAGGACCTTAAAGCTCATCCAGTTCCAACCCCCTGCCATGGGCAGGGACACCTTCCACTAGAGCAGCTTGCTCCAAGCCCTGTCCAACCTGGCCTTGAACACTGCCAAGGACGGGGCAGCCCCAGCTTCTCTGGGCATCACTTGGTGACCAGAACAAATGTCTGGTCACTTGGCAACAATGACCAGAAAACAGGCAGGGCCCCTCAGACAGGAGCAGAGGGCTGGCAGGAGGTCCAGTGCAGGCGTACAGAGAGATGCTGCTATCAGGCAGGTATACAACTGCAATGTTCCCCAGCACCAACACGCTGCCTGCTGTCACCAGGTACTTTCCAGAAGAAAACCCACTAAGAGATGCCTGATGCTTCCCCAAGGCCAGGAGAGATGGCTCTTCTGGAATCAGTCTGGTGGTTGTGATATCCCACACAAAAATCTGGTGCTGCAGCCCTTAAGGGACAGCCGAGAGCAGGTTCCCCTCACACAGTGCATCTGCGCTGCTGGGCAGTACGCAGTTAATTCCCACTCTCACCACAAAGAACTTTGGGATGCAAATGAAAACTATAATGCTCCCTGGCTAAGTGGTGATAAATGAAAGACTTCCCCCCTTGAGAGACATTCCCTGTCACACCCCAATGTCTGAATTAAGTTAATTAAAGAGGCCATATGAAAGCTGTGAGCCTTCCCATACCAGCAGCCCCCAGGATGCTCAGCGCCTGTGCAAATATTAATATATAGCACAGTCAGCAGCACAACCAGGCCTGCCTGCGAGAAGGTTTCTCTGAGGCAAGCAACTAGGATGGCAAAAATGACCAGAGTGTTCCCCAAAACCAGAGCAGCACACAGGACAAGTGGGCCTGGAGCCTGGCATAGGCAGCTGCACACACAGCACCAAACAGCTCCCAGCCCCTGCGCTCCCCTGGGGCTGCACATCCCAACACAAGCTGCACAAGATGTGGATCTCCCTGCCTTTCATTTCAGCAGCCATCACCTCATCCTGGAGTTATGGATCACCCCCAAGGCTCGGCTTAATCCCCCCTGCAGAGACATTAATTGCCCCACCACCTCACCCAGCCCCATCTCTCCAGGTCTGCATGGCCTTTTGGGTGCTGCACAATAATTCATAACCTGGCTACTGGCTTTTTTTCCTCTCTATGCTGCAACCACAGGCATGTTTTAATTGTTTTCTGCTCATAGGAGTTGCCTGCAGAGATGCGGTTGGGTGTTTTGGCAGGTCCTGTCATGGGAAAGGACAGAAAGTCCCCAGGATTAGAGGCAGATATGCCCTGAACCACTCCTTACAGGTCCCCTTCCCAAGGGGGGCTCTCATAAAGCCAAGCCGACAAATAATAAACTTTTAAAATAGAGGAAATTCAGCACAACTAGGAAAGATGTATTAAAATCAAAGAAGAGTGCATGAGCAAACCTCCCCTGCCCACTCCCTGCCCAGCACTGGCTGGCTCATTGGGTTGCAGAGAGCTCTGCATTGCCTCTTCATCTCCAGCAAAGCCTTACAAGCCTGGCTGCACATCAGCTCTGTGCTCTTTGCAGCCTGTACTGTGCTAGCAGAGCTCCCACGCCGCTATCCCCACCAGCCTCTGCTCGAGTATTTTCAGCCAGAGCTGAGTGAAAAGCAGCCTCAGTTTTCCCCCAGCGATCCCGCGCTCCATCGCCGGTTCTCCAAGTTGTTCCAAACGAACCACATTATATTTAGTTTCTGAAAATAGTGCTTTAGTTTTTATAATTTCCCCTGGTCTTGCTGTCTCTCTTCTGACACACAGAATGCCGCGTGTTATTTTTGCTTTCGCACCCCCTGGAATTTCTTCCCACTGTTCTATTTCAGAACACCTCCCAGAATCCCATCAGCTTTGCCTGCCATCCCCATCAGCTCCAATTAAGGGAGAACCAATCCTTTCTATTGAGGTTCTCTTTCCCTACAAAGTTCCCAGTATCTGAGAAATGCAAATCTTCCCTCTCCACATAATCTCCTTACTCACACTTTAAGACCCTCTGGTGAGGTAGAAACTGGGGCAAGAGGAGATCTTCCCAAACCTGCCATCGGGGCTGTTTGCATCTAGATTTTAAGGGACCATGACAAAAAGGTACGTGAAAAAAGAGATGCTCCACACTCCTGGCTTTGTCTTGTCTGTATTTATTGTAGCCTGGCACAGGAATTAACTTATTTTCTGGAACGGGAAAAATACTTTGCTGCTCTCCTGCATAAACTTCCAAACAAGCAAACAAAATAGAGGGAATTCAACTGATTGCCCTCGACTGTCTGCCAGCTTTAGCAAGAACCAAGTGCTGCTGGTGAATACCAAAGAGCTCACAGCTCCAGCTCTGCTCGTTTACCCTCTCTCCATGTCCCTGCTTTGCCCCTCGAAAAGGCTTGCTCAGGAGAACTGCTCCCTAGGCACCAGAAGGTACCATGTCCAGGTCCACAAGCTACAATATGGCTCATGGACAAGCCCACAAGGATCTTCCTGAGTTCAGGGTTGGGGAACAACAACATGATCATTGGAGCTTTTTCCCTTTCCGCAATAAACCCAGTTCACATTATCAAGTCAGAAAAAAGCCAGGGGCTTTCAGATGGGATAGGAACCATCAAATCTCTCTCGGTGACTTGGTGAGCAGCTGCTGAAGAACGCCTGTCCAGAGGAGCAGGAGGAAGCTGCAGGGATGCAATGGGGCAGCTCTCTCCCAGAGTGAGCATTTGAGCTGTAAATTTAGTTGGGATTATCACAAATTGCCTGACCAGCCTCTGCTGATGCAACTGGTGACACAATGTGTTCATTACACAGATCAAAGAGGACTTCAAGGATCCCGGAGGGAAGATAGTAAAGAGGAAGGGCCAAGTCATCTTGCCAAAGCTCCTTCCCCCAAGAAAAAGAAAGGAGGATGGAAAAGCCTGGGTGTAAAACTTTACTAATCCAACCCCTGAAATTTTTCACCTGGTGGAGAACTGAGCAAATACGATAAAGAAATAGATCAACCTATTTGTTTGGCTGGCATTGCTGTCCTCTTCTTGCCTGCAGACTCATCATGCAGGGGGGAAGATGCTCAGAAAACAGTAGAGAAGTAGAGGCCAAGAATATGGAAAGAATAATTTACCCTACTATTACTTCACATCTGCTAACAGTCAGGGTAACCAACAGAACGAAACGTCTATTGGTGAGGAGCAAAAAACCCAACATTACTGAAAACTAGAGTTCCAGCTCACCTGGTGAGAATGCTGAAGACACCATTACACTCTAAAATCAGGGAGGTAAAACTGCTCTGTTGATCAGTCTGAAGCTGGCATGCTATCTTCCTCCACCCCAGGAAATGGGACTGGGGGAAATACTGAAAAATACAAAGAAAATGGGGATGCAGATGATAGTTCTGAATGCAAGCTGATGCCTCAATGAAGGGCTCAAAGCGAAGGTGTCTGCTCTGCAAAACAGAGAGCACCATTAGAAATAGAAAATCAGCAAATATCAGAACTCAGCACATGAGAAGCTGTGAAGTGCTTAAGCCACGTGAAAATGAAGGAACTTCAGGAAGAAGTCTCTTGGGGAGCAGTAGGAAGGACTGATCAAGGGCATTAGGGACAAAGACCATCCTAGAAAGGACAAGGGTCCATCATTGGGCAGAGGTGATAAAGCTGTTAACGAGACAGATCTGGCAGATGTGCTGTAATTACTGCCATTGAGCATTTGGGAAGAAGCAGGATAACACTCATTACAAGGATGAAGCATTTCCAACTTATTAGCAATCGAGAAGAACATTCAACAACATCTACCAGCACCAGAAGAGATTTAAATTTGGCAGATCTGAATAATTTGCATCCAAGAGATCCAAGACAGCGAAGAAAACTGCTGCGTGCTGATGTTTGCTTTTAAAAGGAAATGTTACAAGACCGGAAGAGTCAGCTTGAATATCCAAGAAGGCAAAGGTACGGCCTGAAGGGGTCAGTTAGCCAGACATCTGTCCAAGACAGAAAGACACCGCTGGATTCCTGCAGCAGAGAACTGAAGGGCACGTGTACATGCTAGTCAATGTGTTTTTAGGCAAAATAGGTCACAGCAAGCAAACCTGAATTTATTCTCTGTATGTTTGATATTAGCAATGCACAGAAGCAATATCCTCGGTGTCCAAAGGTGCTTTGACCACATATCAAATGCTGACCAAAAAATAAAAGTGCTATAAAATACAAATAGTGAGTATATTAAATGGATTGCAGACTAGTTACCTGGCTGATCTGGGAGACAACAAGGACTCAGCACTGCTCATGTATCTCTCTGCTGGGGTCTTCATCTGACTATGGTTAACCCCACTCACACAGCAGATTTTTGGTAAAATGATATATATTGACGAAGACAAGTCTCTGCTGCCTGGTAAACCTGTGCTTGCTCTGTGTGGGAAGCCCAGAGCTGGAGGAGAAGGAGGAGGTGGCTCTGCCTCCTCTTCCAGCACCAAGGGACTCCTTCCAGACCCCTCAGCTCTTCCACACCGACATTTTAAGGAGATTCAATAAAACACTGCGGGAGGTGCAGACCGGATCTGCACGAGTGATTCTAGGGATACAGAAAATGTCTGAAATGAGAGAATTAAAGAGGTTGATCTTTTTCGTTTATCAAAGAGAAGATTAAGAAGCGACTTGATTACGATATAGCAGCACATTCAGTGGAAACAATAGCAGGTACTAAAAGGTTCTTAATTAGGCAGAAAAAAGCATAAGAAGAACTAATGACTGGAAATGGAAGCCAAATATATTAAGCATCACTTTTAACAGCAGATGTTTCTAGCCATTAAAGTAAATTATACGCATGCTGTTGGGCTCAGCAGAAGACTTGAGGGAGGTGAAGCCTGCAGGCCTTTCATCTATAGGGTATTTTATACCCATACTGATCTCAAGAGCTTTGAAAGTTCGAACCATCTCATCTTTACGGACACCCAATACCTGACTCAGCCCTGCATGCAGCCCAGTGCCAACCACGACCATCAGCCTTACCCTTCCCACCACAGACCCCTGCAACATCCCAGAATATTCCTCTAAACCCTTTCCCAAATCCTGTTATTCCCCAGCTCCTGGGCAGGTCTGCAACCTGCAGCATTTGCAGGGCCACCACTGCCAGATGTGCCTCCCCCTCTCAATGCCATCCTGCAGCTGTGAGCATGGACCACTTGCAAATCCCATTAGGAGTGAAAATGTTTCCAATCAGCATTTCCCTAAACAGCCAAATGCAGCAGGAGCATACACAGCACATGCTGGCTGTACCTGGGGCAGATTTACACACCAATAGGAATTATAGATGGGCACATGCATGGTGGGTCAGATCCTGATGCTCTGCAGAGGGATGCAGTAGAAGAGAGCAAGAACAGCAAGGAGGACCAAAGAACATCCCTGTGTGCTGCAGCTTAAGGATTCCTCTAGAAAACCCCCAAGAAAAGCAACCAGTTAAAAACCATCTGAAACAAGAGATACAGCTTGAGTTTATAATGCTTCCAAAGCTATTCTGACACCACCTATTTTAGGAAACAATATGGAAACAGCCGATCCCCTGGATTTGTTACCAGGAGATGCAAGGGAATGATGGTGATGTACAGGTTGTTTTGTTCTCCTGAGGTAAGACAATACAGCTCTAAAAGTATCTCAAGTATAAAGTTCAGCCTTTGCAGAAGGCAGGGGAAGCTTTAAAATGAGCTGTAAGCAGAAAGACTTCTTAACTGAACATCCAAGATCTCTTCAAGCCAAAATTTAGGATTATAATGAAGGGTAATTCTGTCTTTCTGAGGGTTGGTTATTTTGGACCATTTGGAGGTCACCCAGGATGTGTAATACTACTACATAAAAATAACAAAACCAAAAAAGGCAGCATTAGATGGCCACATTTAAGACTTTGGAGACTTGAGACTAAATGGTTCCTCACCAGCTCTACCCATTTACAACACCTTACTGCAGCCAAAGCCATTTGACCACGCTAGCTATGTGACCCTGTATTATCAGAGGAGGCCTGTATCATTGGGCACTACAGGAGCACAGCTCGTATGACTTGTTATAAATGATTATTTTAGGCTGTGAAGAACAGCTCCCAAGTCATCTCGAGTCAAGTGTGGTCAATCCCACCAAAGGCTGGCCACTTTGAACAGGATGGAGCAAAGAAGCTTTGTTCAGCAGAAGATACAACCCATCCTCCTCCTCTGGTGTGAAGCAACAGGGTACACAGCTAGCTGAAAAACAAGAAGGCAAGTTCATGGGAAATCAGAGGAGAAAAGGAGCATGGGATTTCTCCAAGTTGCCCTAAACATGTATTTAATATTCTACAAAACTTGAAAACCTGGAAAGAAACAACAAGTTTGGGAAGAGGAAGACAGCAAGTCTTTGGCAGGAGCTATTTGAGAGCTCCAGAGCCACCACTCATGGAGCCAAAATCCAGCAGATCCACCCTGAGGTCACAGTCACAGCTCCCTCCTCTGCCTTTTGCAGGCACCAGAACAGCCAGACCTAGAAGAGTATAAGAATAACCCAAGCTGGAATTGGTAATGAAGGTAGTGTGTTAATCAATCAGGCTAATGAGAGAGGCTCAATGCCAAGACCACTGACTGGAGGAAGAAGGGTTTCATTAATGGGTGCTACTGGTTTATCCTGGAGGAACACTGTACCAGCCTGGCCTCTCCCTTGAGCTGCGGGAGCTGCCAGTGATCTGCCTAAGGGTGTCCTGATGTGCATCCAATTCATCAGCTCTGCCCAAGATGAAGAACCGTCATCTCCCAAAATCAGCCAGTCAGCAAAACATCCCTTCTCCTCCATGACTCCCGGATCCACTCCAGGGGAGCTCTCCAGGAGCACATCTTGCCTTTTACATTGCCATGCTGAAACCTGCCAAAGCCACGTACCCTGCAATTAAAGCAACATCCTGATCCAAGGGAAGAGGCCGTGCTAGAAGGCAGCCCTTGGCTAGAGAACAGAGAGAACAGCAAGCTGTGGCAGGGGGCTGGGATACTGCTGGGAAGGCAGGAGATGGGGATGGCTGTAGGAGAGCAGGGAAAGCTCAGCAAATCCTGGAAGAGCTGCTGATGCATGGAAGAATCTAAAGGGAGTGCATGGAGAAGGCTTCCCACAGCATCTCAGACTGGCTGGAGCACCATACGACAAATACAAATATACATCTTATTCTGAAGGTTGGAGGATTGTTTTTTAAAGCAGAACTATTGCTGATTTCTCCTACAGCAGCACGGGGACAGCTTGCCATGAAGCTCACGCGCGGAGGGTAGGAAAAACAGCTCCTGTTGGGATCAGTGTGCAGCCTGCGAGCAGATGAAATGAGAAGCCTGCAGAACATCCCGTGGGAGGCTGCAGTGTGGTATGACGTGGGGGGAGTGGATAAGGTCAGGAGATGAAGTCTCCTAAGGCACCTCTGGAGGACCACAAGCAGTCCAGGGTGCAGGAATTGTCATGTATCTGTGGCCAGGTCTCATGTCAAGGCATCACCAAAATTCATGCCTGCATCCAGGTGGAGAGGAGGTGGATGCAAACACACAGGCAGTGTGGGCTGAGGCTTCCTGATCCAAATCTAAAGCACAGCTTGAGGAGAACCCAGGCCTCCAGAGGAACTGCGCGGTTAGGAGTGCTCTGGCACTTAACTGACAGGGGGATTGGTCACCGAGGCACTTCTGAAAAAGGCCACCTTATGCTCATCTTTATCTTCAAACATCTCAATACAAACAAAACTCTGTCCTTAGCACTCCTGCCCAGAAGGGGAAGCCACTGAAGCAGTCAGCAATCATGCTAACACTTGCCAGAAAATAATCAACTTGCTCGCTTGCTGGCGAGTGAGAGGAACCAACCCCCAAACTCATCTCCTGCACTGTAAATAACAGATGGGAAACCGCGTTTGTCCTGAGAACCGAGCTGCGGAATCAGACAGTGCCATTTCATCCTATTAGTCACTCCTTAACCAGCTTCCTTTTCTCTAGTTAGCACTCCCAAGAGAAAGCTGCTAGAGCAAGTCTTCTCCTCTCCCCAAAGGGCCTCAGGAGGCATTAACCCACACAAGGCTCTGCAGACCCTTAACCTCCAGCTCCTGTGCCTTGCTGCTCGGATGATTTTGCCCACACCATGCAGAGGTGAAGCAAACATTCAAAGAATATAACTGCGTGCTGAGCAGCTTTGCAACTAACCTTGCTGTGCCATCACGATGCTCCCCCAGAAGCATCCCCACGGCTAAGGCGGCGATTGAGCTGCTAGCTCCTCCATAAGCGCAACAATCCCCTTCTTCACTCCTTGCCCTTGCTGGTGGAGAGAAGCAGATGGGCAGAAGGAAACCTTCACCCAGCGCTGCTCCTCTGCTCCCTGGGAGCGCAGGTCCCGAGGCCAAAGCAAGACGCTGCCTAACTAAGCAGTGCCACTGCCTGAGGCAAGGGGACAAGTCCTTCCAGTTCATTAGGGAAGGTTTCTTGTGCAATTTGCTGCCTCACTAGCTCCTGTTTAGACAGCCTTTGTTCCTTGTCCACAGGAGAGCATGAAAGGTTTGGACATCTGTGCGTGCTCAGAGGATGCCGTCTCCTGGGCCTGGTCATGGAGGATGGCAAAGAGCTCACCCCAGGTTTTAACCTCTTGAGCTCTGCACTCTGATGTGCTCTAAGTGCAGCCCCAGGTCCGCTCCTGCGTCATAATGCAGGACTTCCACATGAGCCCTTCTTGGTCAAGGAAAGCCTAATGGCTTGCTCTGCCTTCTGGCGCTGCTGAAGGACAGACATCCAGAGTAACAGGAGCCTCCGGTCCTGCTCACTCACTGTCTTCTGCAGCACTAAAATAGCAGCCTGGGAGGGAGCAGAGGAGCTCAACACTTTCCACTCAGTTCACTCACTTCCTCCTGCCCAAAGCAGAGAAATGCATGAGGCCACGGGGTTTCTCTCGGTGCAATGTGGTACACCATGTTCAGAGGTGATATAGAGCATACGCTGCCCTCGATAAACACACTTAGAACAGCCTATTTAATAAACTTGCCCAGTTTCCTATTGGCAACACAGAATTCATTTACTGCACGGCTCCAATTTATTCAGTTATGAGTGGTCCCTGCTGCAGCCTTGCCTGAAAGTTTCTGCCTCCTTTGGGAACCTTCCTGGACAATTACAGCAATAGGAGATAATGGCTGTAGCTCAGGGACTAAACTAAACATGCTGGAATACTTGACGGTGCTTTTACACTCCAAACACTGCATTACCTTGACAGCATCAATATGTCAGTATGATACAGCAGCAGTCAGGGTAGAGGGGATTGTGAACCTCTGACTCAGTAGCAAGCATCTGGGACAGAAGCTCTTGAACAGTAAAGACAACCCCAGTGCCTGCATAAACAGCCCAAAGTACTTTCAGAGACAATCACAGACCTGGTGTTATGGCCTCACATTTTCTCCAGACAGAAGGAGCCAAGTTAGGTCTCATTTATCCTGGGCCAATACACATTTATGAGCGAAGCTGCTGGAATGAACAACTTCTGCAAATGAACATATCAGAGTGGATCGATGCATCAAAGCAGAATGTATTTTCTGCCTTTTTTATTATTCTGGATTAAATATGTAATAAATGCTCTTGCAGAATTTGAGGCCTGAAGATAGACAAGCCATTGCACAATCTTTTTCCATACCTACACAGACTTAATTGCTCAATTATTCCAGATAGACACGATAAGTTCCCTGCTATGAATAATTTATAATCCAGCTAGCCACACAATCTATGAAGCACAAATCTATGGCTGAGGCAAAGGGAAAGCAAGCAGATGCCATAATCCTGAGACACCCCGCTTGTTACCAAAGGAGCAGCAGCACGGTCTGTCTGGAGCAGGTCTAAACATCCCTGGAATCACTCCAACAGCCCATACCTTCACTTGGGTTATTGTATTGCTCAGA
This sequence comes from Psittacus erithacus, assembly GCA_009867235.2. Taxonomy (NCBI): domain Eukaryota; kingdom Metazoa; phylum Chordata; class Aves; order Psittaciformes; family Psittacidae; genus Psittacus; species Psittacus erithacus. Next base: position 232,365 of record WYDI02141918.1, on the reverse strand, counting down.
GGTTGTAAATACTGAACAAATTAAATAGGCACAAAGTTCGGATGTGCACCTGGGAGGAGACAGGCACAGCCCATACCCTCTTCTGTTCATGGTCCAGACGCTGCTGGGTGTCCCCCAAGCCCCTCCTCAGGAGCTGGCTGTACCGGTTTATCCGGGAATTTCATTAGATGGCCGTGACTGAGCTTAAAGAGCTGCAGTGAAGCACAGCAAGTTGCAGTGCACTGGAGGATGGAGGCCTGCTGGGGCCATCACGAGGGACAGCAATTAGAACACTACGGAGGAGGCAGGGGAATGAAAGGACTTGCCATGCTCAAATACAAGAGACGTGAGAGGGGGACCTGGAGGGTGTCCAGAAGGAGGGTTAATCCTAAACCCATGAAACCCATGACAAGGCCCCTTCCCATGGCACAGGGGCAAGAAACTTCTGTGCCAAGCACCGCTTGGGAAAACCGTCGTACCAACCACACAGCCACCAGTGACAGGGGCAGGTACCACCTCTGGGCTCCCGTGACCCCAGATGAATGCAAGAAGCTTCCCTCTAGGGCTTGAGGCCCTATTATGAACCTTGAGCACCTTTACGATTCTCTGAGAAGCAGAAGAGAGGGCATCCAGCATTGGCCCTCCCTGCCCCACTCCCAGCTCTTTCCAACAGATGCTCCCACATCTGGGTTCTGTTTATGCTGCTGCTTTGGTCCAACCAACCCATATTAAAGGCAGCAGCAAGAAGATAGGGCTGTAATGGCCATCAAAAGGCTTCGGTTCTATCTTCTGCCCCAGGCAGGATCAAACAAGCCTGCATTGCTGCCGACAGATGTTTGTCTAATTTGGGCTTTAAAACTCCCCATCGCTTGTGGATTTACTGGGTGGGCAGTGAAAGGGGGAATAAGGGGGCTTTGGCTTAACCATCCTCACTGCTAGAAAACATTCCCAAAATACTAACCTAAATCTTCCTTGCAGTCTAAGTCCATTACTTGCCATCCTACAGGCCACAAACACTGAACAGCAGCTCTTTTATCCAGTAAAAACAGCCTGTGACCAGCTTCCCTGCAGAAGGCATCCATCCAGGGGAGAATGTCCTGGCGCCAAGACCACAATGTGCAAAATGTCTCCTAGAAGTGACTGGCCACCAACTTGGTGCTGCAGATCTCTTGGTCTTGATCTCCCTGGGGCTCCATGGCACCTCCATGGCCTTCAGACCCAATTAATGGTTTTCTGCATTGCCAGGTCCAGTTTCCATGCATTTTTAGGAGCTGCTCAGGCAGCTTTGGAGAACCATGTGCTATGGAAGGAGCTCAGCCCTGCACAGTCCCATCAATGGAGCATACAGATCACCTGCCCCTAGACCCACCTCCTCTCTCACCTTCTTTTGGAGACACCTGCTTGGGGGGCTTACAAGTATGGCCATAAACACCAGAAGCAGCTTGTCCAGTCACCAACTTCCTATTTTAATAAATTAGAATAGGTTTTCTGTGTTGGAATTCCTATCCCTATCCACATGCACCTGGACCCAGCTCATTAGTCATCATCATCTACTAAGTAAAATACACCAATTCTAACACAAAACTCTGCAAACAATTAGAATGTGAACAGACACCCATAAAGCCACATCACTATTAACTGGGGTTTTATAGGCCTTATATACCCTCTAAGGAGGGGATATTTAACTGGAAGCCAGTTTACAACGGCAATCACCCTGCATTCAAAAACAAATGCTAGTTGCAAAGCAAGATTAAAATTGGTCCTTCAAACAATGGTATTTTGCTTGCTGACCTACAGTTGTTATTGCCATTGAGATCTAAGCTGCTCTTAATCAGAAAGAAACCTGATGTTCAAAAGACTGCATCTTCTATCATCACCCAGGCCAAAATATGAAGTTACACAATTAGGGGTGCTCTCTGCTGCCCTCCTGATGAGGAGCTCAAAGGATTCCCATAGAGCCACCTCTGCCTGGGAGCCCTCAGACCAACTTAAACCCTGGGCAAGCTCACCATGAAAGCTAGTTTGTTCTGCTCAAATAAGGGGCTGAATCCTCAATGACAAAACTTGAAACCATTACAGAAGTGACAAAAATTCAAATAGCAATGGCTCAATTAAAGGAAATATCACAGAAGGAAAACTTTCCTCCACCTTTTGTGGCTGCTCAGCTTTTCTTTGAGAGCTGCAAACAGCAGCAGAGCTTTTGGCTGACACAAAACAAACCCCAACCAGCCAACAAACCCCCCCAAACCTCCCATGCAAGAATTCCCTCACAAACACCCTTTTTGTGCATACACACCACCATCAACCACTATTTCAATGTTGCCCTTAGCTCCTTATTGCCTACATGTCAATATGTACCCCATATAACATGGGGAGCATCCCCCTTCCCAAGACAGTGCTCCCACCACTGAGCTACAGCAGCATTTCTGGCACTGGTGGCTGCAAAGAGAAGATGGAAAGAGAGATGGAGATGCATTGGACACAGTGGTGCATGCAACCCAAGCAATAATTATGAGAGGAATAAATCAGGTTGCTTGTTTGAGCAAAGTGTTTAAGAGCTCCTCGGCAAGGGCATCCGTCCACGCCATCACAGTCGACAGCTCGGTGTGCAGCAACGGACCAGGGTTTAATGAAATCTCAAATTAAATTGTCAGGCAAAGAGAAAAAAAAAAGCCCAAAACCAACCTTCTCTCACTTGTAAATTGCGTATTTTTGCTTAAAGTATCACAGCTGTGACAGCCACCTCCAGGAAGCCATCCTATGCCTCTGGCAGGATGCTTCTGGAAAGAGGCAGTTTCTATTAAAGCATTTCTTACTCAAGCCCTAGAGCTCAACACATCATCTGTAGGTGCTGAATGTGCCCAGCACCTCCATGCAAGGTCCCATCCACCAGTGCTGCAGCCAAAGAGCACAATGGACTGGGTGACAGGCAATGCAGCGCACCGGGAATGGCACCACCCCATGTCCATCTGGACACAAAAGAAAATAGAGAGGAGCAAACTGCACAGTTCAAGCTGATTTCACCCCCACTTTGACTTGCTCCAATGCTAATTAGAAACCACTTTTGGAAAGAAACAATAAATCTTGTCACCGTGCCCCAGCTGCAAACCCAATGTAATTACCACAGGACTGACTCGGATCCACAGGGCATTTTTTGCAGGCAAGGTAGCAGGGGCAATGTCTGCTCCCTCCATTTTTGGGTGTTCAGCTGGAGAGGTCTCACCTCTGATTTTGAAGTGGTGTGCATCAAAGCCTCCAGCTGATGGGGAGAGCTGCGCTGACTGCGAGCAATCACACCCAAACTGCCTTAAATCGGGCAAGTAAGGAATGGGTTGGCCAGCAAGTGGGAAGCAGCAGCACCATGCACAGAGGAGGGGGAAACATTTTACATCCCAACAAATACCACCTTCCCATAAGCCTTTATCTGCCTACAGCCTTGTCTGCTGGTGTTAATCCCTGTGCCTGGCAGAGCTGGCTCCTGGCACTCAGCAGAGAAAGACAAGGAAGAGAAGCAAGCATGGGGATGCAAAATGCCACACTGTGCATGGTCAACATCGCCTCAGGGATGCTGCTCATCAGTGTGCAGCAACCCAGTTGCCCAGGGAGAGGGTCCTGCTGTGCTGAGACCTTTGCTTCCCAGTTGGAATGCAGGCTGGGTAGCATGGGGCTAGTGCCTGCAGCTGGAGGACATGGGAAGACGGGTCAGATGGAGAAGAAGGGGGACTTGGGACAACAGCTTGAGCTGGCCAAAACCACCAGGAAGGGCAATGAAGCCATCACTTTTTACAGAAAGGAACCTAGCGCCCAATGTTGGCTCCTGGTTGGGGTAGCATGGCTTTGAGAGCACTCAATGCAGTGGTGCTGGAGCTGTTCAGAGCCCTCCCAATGACACGTCCTTCAAAACTATCGGATTATGGGACGTTTCTGGGCAGACCTGTAAAAACTGCATGCCCAGGAGCTGCATAAAGCATTATTTCAACACATCCCCCAGGTCTCAACAAATCAGGTGAGAGAATTTAGCACCTGGAATTAGTTATGGAAAACAGCTATTTCGGAAGTCGCTGGCTTTTCGTCTTCCTAATTCAATAAAGTAATAACAATTGTCTGCTGAGAGCAAGTAATGGGATCCCAGAAGCAGCTCAAAGACAGATGGCAGCAGCAGCATGCCTGTTTGGTGATATTTCTCAAAGCTCTCTCCAATTTGAAAGCCACAATCTCATCATCTGGAAAATTAATATGGCAGGTCAGAACATAAGGTAGAGTTTGTAAAAACTAATTTCAGGGCATTAGCGGGCCTGGCCCAGCATCTCAGCACTGACCTGGGACTCCAAATCAGGGTTCATTCCACGGTCTGCCAAAGGCCCCTCGGGCAGGATGCTCGGAACTATATGAAGGCTCAGTTTAACTGGGCTTTACCTTGTGGGAGGGCACCCCCCTGCCCCAGCACTGTTGGTCCTGTATTAGCACACTATGCTCCATCAAACACAAGGATATTTGCTTTTCTCAAGGCTCAAAAGGTTGTGCAATATGTAGAGCAAGCGCTGCCCACTGGGGCAAAAGAGGCAGGCGTGCTCAAGGACAAGCCTCTCCCCACAGTAAGTATGCCCATTATTTCCGAGGAAACCAGAAATTCAGGTATCCAGCCCTTCATGGGTTCCAAAGGGTAATTTTAGCACAGACCAGTAATTTTTAGCCAGACCTTTCCACTAGACCTGGTATTTTATCTACTGGGCATCATGTTCACATGGGGGGAAGGAGCAGCAAGCAGTGCCTCGCAGGAGATCAGGAGAAACACGGGATGCCTCCTGGCAAAGAGACATGAGACAACTGTGAACACAGGAGGGGCTGAGCAGAAATGATGTGCAGCCCAGAGCCATGATAAAAGTGGGTTTGGAGGAACTTCACACCTGAGGAGTTGCAGGGACACAGCCTTCCCAGCTCCCCCCAGCCCATGTCTTTAGGCATCAGGGTACTCCGCAATGAAGAGAGAGGAGAAAAAACTCCAAACTAAAATCCCAAGCACAGTTCTCATTCCCAGAGCCAAGCCTAGAAGTGCCCCCACTCCAACATGCCCACCTGGTTGATGCATTATATGTGCACCCCCATACATCTGCATCCTTAGCAGGATGGGAAAGCGTGCTGAGCCCACGTTTCTTGCTGAGTTAAGTGCAGTGACAAGCTCGTTTGCTCTTTGGGGACAGGGCTTCAAATAGCTTGTCACAATTAAAACAGGCAGAGCTCTGCCAC
>WYDI02141918.1:176291-227039 GCA_009867235.2 Psittacus erithacus | reverse complement strand
AGTGACAAGCTCGTTTGCTCTTTGGGGACAGGGCTTCAAATAGCTTGTCACAATTAAAACAGGCAGAGCTCTGCCACAGCTCCGCTGGCCCGTGCTGCAAGGGATGCAGGCGCTGTCTGTAGCGCTCTGATAAGGATAGTGGATGATTCAGAATAATCTGGGCTTTGCTGAACATGAACCCGAGTGTTTGCACTTCTGTCCCTGTGTAACTGGAATGCTGTGTCCTGCTCGTTAGAAGGGGGAGAGGGCGGCTGGAGGGAGGTGGGCACCAAAACTTCTACTTCATAACACTGAAGGGCACATCTTTCCTGCCCATTGCGCAGGCCTCTTCCCGGGAAGTGTCCAACTCAGTGGTCTGGCCAGTCTAACAGTACAGTTTGGACATAGCAAGGGGGTGATAGTGCAGGTGGGGAGGGAGAAAGAAGTCAATGTTAAGTCTTCTTCCCATCTTGGTGGCTTTTCGTGAGCCGCAATTTAGCAGCAGGGCCGCTGCACAAGCAGTTGGGGCTTGATTAAGATGCAGGAGATGGGCAGTGTGGACATGGCAGGGAGCAAGGGAGGAAGGGAAGTGACACGCTGGCCATTCAGCCTTCAAAACTGACTTCCAGCTAGTTTACTGCCATGTAAAGTCCATGCCTTAACTCGTTTTGACAAACAGACCTGATGCATAGCCTACTCCCATCCCATCACAACCACGTTTCACTCGCTGGATTTCCCTGTTGAGCCATTCCAACAACTTGGCTTTGATTTCACCTGGAGCAGAAAGCCAAGGCAACTGCACAGCCTGTTTACAACATGAACTAAATCCAGAACTGAAACATCCCACCCTTCGGCTGTCCTTGCTCTGAAGGCTTACAGCTGACATAAAGCACTTCTAGTAGAGTTAAAATAACCAGTTTTCATAGCCCAATTAGCACCATACCCCCTTGGATAAGGCTGCCCAGGAGCATGGCTGCATATTACATCCCTGAGATGAGGAGCTAGGTATGACAGCAGGGCAAGATCCAGGAGCAAGGTGGTACGAGCTTGGATTAAGGTGACGGGGAACACATCTGCAGGCATGAACTGCTGTCCCACAAACACCTCACTGCATTCACAGGGCTCCTTTCAGAAATCTCTGATGCTTTTCAGTCTGCCACACTGTGCAAATGCCTTTATAGCACCTAAACATGACCACGGCCAAGAGACAGATAAGAGACAGGGTTAGGAAGAAGCAAGTTGGTTTCTGGTGATAGGAACCCATGCACCTCTAAAAGTATCAATAGTGATCAGCTGAAATTCAGAGCAAAAGAGACACTGCCAGGATGCCACCACCTCTGCCAAGCGCTGCTATCTTTAAGAACCAGATGGACCTTGTATGTCATTACCAGCTGGGGTGGAAAGAGCCACAGCACAGCACCTCCTGTGCCAGGGCTCTCCTGCTGGACACCCTCTGCCACACCAGAGCCATGCATGGCCCGCTGAGGCCACAGAGATGCACAGTGGCTGCTATTGGGGAGCATCTGACAGCCACCATTACAACCACCCTGCTCTCTGCTGCTAGGAGAAAGACGGTGAATAGGAACTAATTCAGCTGGGATTAACTCAATCCCCATTGAGGCACGGAAAGTGCTGGAAGTTTTCTCCTAAGCACCCCCCAAAGGCAGCACATTTCACTACCAAGTACACACTGCAAAGAGGACTGTACCCGCAGGGGCTGTAAAGGCCTGTGCAATTGCTGCTTTCTGGGATATTCTGAGTGCAGTGAACAGCATGCAGAGGGACACTCAACCATGTGCGAGATTTCACATGGGAAAACCTTAACCAGCATCTGTATGAGCAAAATAGCTCCATCCACCACCACAGGCTGTACGTGATCTTACTCCCCTGCCTGAGGATGTCCAGAGGTGGGAACTGAAAACAAGCAACAGACACAACAAAGCTTCCAAACACAGGGGGACACTCTGACTTGGTACCCCGCTCTACTTTGGAGAGCTTGTCAGTTGCTTCCAGTCCTCAACTTGCTTTTCTTTTTAATGGCAAAGTGATATGTGAGCTGAAAGCCAGAGGAAACCCATCTCTCGTCCAAGCAAACAGCTTGCTGTAACTTAATGTACCGAAGGAAGGACAACACAGGGCGGTGGTGGCTCAGCGCGTGCAGCTTGCTGGGCTTGATATTTATCATGCGACAAGATGCCAAGAAGGAAGCAGGCCACTTCCCACCTCTCAGGAATATTCATCTTTACTTGCAGTTGCTTTTATTATCCCTCTGCCCTGCAGCATCTCTCCATTGGAGGGGGAAACCACATTCTCCTGTCCCCTCCAAACAATTTAATGTGTCACTATAGACCCTTCCCTGTCCTCCGCAGCCAGGTCCCTGCTGCTGCGGCTCATCAGAGCCACATGAGCAGCACCAGCCCCATTAGTCACTGGGAACCATTTAGCCAAGATATCTTTTGACATTTTATACAAGAGAGTTTTGCATTATTTGAATCATCTATGCAGAGCGCAGCAAAAGGCGGCACACAGGGAAGAACAGCCAGAATTACTCATGAGCTGCTTTTTCTTGTGTTGGCTCTAACTTAGATTGTGATCTGCTGAACAGACAATCACACGCTGCTCCAGGCGGCTGGGAGAAGCCCCTGTTCAGGCTGCAGCAGGGGCCAGAAAGGCAAATGAGTCATTTATATGTTGAAAGCCTCAGCAAGTACAAGAATGCTACTCTCCAGCTTCGTATTAGTTGCTTTATTCAGTCCTATTCACCCCATTAAAAAAGACACAGCGATAAAAAAACGTCCAACCAATGAACAACAGAAGTATCCTTCACTGCAACACTGCAGATACAGGATGAAATGAGGCTGGGGTACTTGGTGTAGGCATAAGGGGATTAAAAAATTGAGGGCAATGGTGAGGAAGGGCTAAAACGTGGGAAATACACACACATACACACAACTTGTTTGTCCAGGGTGATAAATTCCAGGTTCCTATCAATGTTTTCTCACCATAAAAAAACCCACAGGATATTCACTGCAATCACAAGAGCATATTTTCAGTGCCTGGCTCACAAGGTGCTCCTGAAGAGAGCTGCAGGGATTCTTCAGGCGGGCACATCCCCAGCAAGCGCTGGTCCCAGCCAGCCCATACTGCAGATACTGACCCAAGCACCAGGGCCAAGCATCCCTGCATGGGTTGATGCTTCTCAGGGCAGATGCAGCCCAAATTGCTGCATCCTTATGAGAAGGCAACAGCCATGATGAGCCCCAGGCTCCTGCAAACAGCATCACACACTAAGCATACAGGTCACTGCTGGTTGGAGCTCTGCTAAAACCAAACAAATTGGAAAGAAACTCCCATTTCTCTCCTCTTACACCTCCTGATTCAATGGAAAATTTCTCCCGGATCTGCCACGTAATGCTAATGACAGATTTATTTTTACAGCTGTATCATGAAGGAGAATGATCTCAAAAGAGAAATCATTCTGAAACAGGCAACTTGACTCAGCAACACGATAGAGGGTGTAACCTGACCATGTACGCACGCAAAAGCTGTCTAACACCACAGCAGCACACAAATCCTGCCTGCCTGAGGGTGAACTTGGTTTTGATCTGATCACAGGCGGAAAAAAACTGCTCCTGAACTTGCTGAAAGGTGCACAGAAGGGAGGACTGCTGCTCACAGAACCAGCCCTACAGTCTTACCTCCCCAGTGACCCACTCTTCAACCACAGCCACAACAAGTATGACACTGGGGTTGAAATCACCCAAGGAAAGCCAGACCAAAGAAACACTTAAAATACTTCAGGATCTGCTTTTTGAGATCCAACATCTTCCAGATCCAACACCCATTCTTTCAGGGGAGGCGGAACTATATGTCCAAATGTAGCCTCACGTTTCTGCATGAGCACAGTGATGCACCTTGGAGGTGCAGTGCTGCACGTATGCCAACGGCTGAGGATGCAGGCTGCTTCACAGGTGGGAAAACGAATAGCCACTGAGGTCCCAAGTGCAGGAGGGCACCTTGTTGAGAAGAGACAATGTAAATGTGACCTCGCAGCTCCTTCTCTGCTGTTGCTGCTGTTGGAAATTTAGGAGATGCCATGCCAGCATCACCCTGCATGTCCTCACTGAAGAGCCAAGAAGGAGAAGGACCACTCTGGTTGTTTGAAAAGGCAGAGACAGACAGGGGAGATTTAATCTCTCATAAAAATAATGGTTAGTTATCTATTGGCAAGTTGATACCCTTTTTATCCAGTCCTCTAGTGCTCACCCCTTGGTACCCCAGAGCTCACTAGACATAGCCAGAGTTCCAGAAACCATGACATTAACAACCAGGAACAACAGGGCAGCATGTCAGACCACAACCTATTGTAAAATAATGGCTTCAAGCCACGGAAATTACAGAAACATAAATGACAGTCATGCTCCCATCAAATTGTTTCAGCATCTCTGAGACCCCAGGGTAAAACCACTAATGCCAAAGGGGATTTGGCCAATCCAGTGGGCATCAGAGACCAGTAAATGTTTGGATGTTCAGAGAATGACAGGCAGGAGATGAGATAGATGAGAGGAACAGTTTGGGGATTTACTGCTACTAATAACAGTCATTGTTTCAATGTAGAACTAATAACCCCCCTGGCACCGCTAAGCGCAGTCCTTTGCTTGCAGGGTCACTGAACCTGTGGTCACTGGTCAAGCCAAAGCCTCCTGAAGCATAAATATATCAGATTGTGCCTTTAATTCACAAAACCAGCATGTTTTATGGAAAATTGGACACCAATAAGCTGCAAGGTACGAAACTGAGACAATGAACCAAATGAGATAGGGACTGTTACAAAAAGAAACACATGAACACACAACTTCAGTGATGTTCAGGGGGTTTTGTGGTAGGCTTTTGGGGGGTTTGTTTTGTTGTTGGTTTTGTTTTGGTTTAAAGTCATTTGCTAAATGAATGAGGGGATGCTGTGGGCAGGCACCACTCCTGCTGGTGGAACTGAGCTGGAGAAGGCTTTGGACCAAGGCCATCACTCCAGCACCAACAAGCTTTGCTCCTACCTCAAGATGCTCTGCTGAGCACTTCTCATCCCTCTGCTTCCCCCAACTCCTTCTTCTATGCTCCTCTTTACCCAAATTTTCTTATACTGTTGAGCAGAAAACCACCTACTGTTCCATTATGATAGTACAACTACAGCCCTACAATGTACATTCATACTTACACCATTTCATTCTCATCTCCCCAGCTAATAGTCTATTTTCCATTAATACAATTCAATTTAAACATTTACCTAAAAAATTTAAGTGCTTTTTCGGATATCTCCTTCCACAGATAACTCAGGAGCTGCTGAGAGGTTTTCCTCTCCTGACAAATGACCCTTACCACTGCTGGGAAACCGACCAGCAAGTTTTTAATCCTCCCTGGGACTTTTCACGTTTCACTTGCTGAAGGTCTGTGATCAAAGGCTGGTGATGAATTTGCATGGCACAGAGCATGTAGGGAACAGATTTATTCCGAAATATTTTAAATATTTCACATTACATTATATTCATAATGCAGGAGGTACAAAGAATCTCTTCAATCTTCCCAAGTAGAGCTAAAAACGTGGGAAAGAACTCAAGTTTATCAAGTATCACCACTTCATACAGTCATAAATACAGTGAATATATTCAAAATGGCTCAGAGACAAACGCAGGAGCTTCAAAAAGAAAGTAATTTGGGGAAGGACATACATGTATAAATATGCTCCTTTTAGCCAGGGTAGGGGGAAAAAACCCCATCTATTGTGTGCATCTGAATGCTTATGAAACCGCAGTGGATGTACACGATTTCAAGCTGAAAAAAAGCACAATAGAAATGCAAAGGAGCACGCAAAGATTTTCTAAAACCCCACACCTTTTCAGCAGCCAGACATTTTGAGCTTTCATTACAGCACCAACTAAAGCATGCCTTTAAATGCTGAACCGCTGCTCTCGATTAAAATCCAACCCAAGTTCTGAATTTTCTCAGTTTTGCGCTTCGGATGGGGAGGAAACAACTTAAAGAAACCCAATAAACTTTAAGGGAACACTGAAGAAGAAATTAATTTATCAAGTTAGCAGCGCGCAGTGGCACTTCAAAACCCCAGAGACACAGAAAAGATGCCTGCAGGTTACTCCTTCTGATACCAAACAGAGCAAATCCAATCAGATGAACATGCTGCAGGATCAGTCAGGCGAAAGCCACAGGAGTGGCATTACAAAGTGGAAGATGTATAAAAAAAGGATTTTCTAAACGTATTGTACTGCCTTGAAACCGAGCTATTCCCCCAGAGGAGAGGACAGCATCGCTGGTACGCTCCTGCGGAACAAGCTGCCCAAAAAAGCCTTCAAAGACAACACAGAGGGAAACTAGGAAAAAGTTAGAATGAGATATTAAAAATCCTACTAGAACAGAGGGCTGCAAGATCGCGTTTAAAATAACTCATCTCCATTCAAAAACCCATTTCCTACACAAGGAACGTAAGCAAACTGTTACATTTTACCACGCTGTTTCAGAACTCCTTGTCTTTAATGGTGCCATCACAGCTCCCTGCTTCACATTTTCCCTTGCTTAAAATAGCTGTCTATGGCAAGAGCACTGACCTTCAGGAAGAAGTGAATGAACGAGACAATGGGCACACCAGCACGCAACCAAACTGAAGATGATGGCAGTGGTTATTTCAGAGCACAGAGAAGAACAGAGGGGAGAATACGATTGTCTACATGTAAAATACTGAGCGACACCAACAGCAGACAGGAGCTGCTGTTTGCCCAGTCTGGTGAAACAAGAACGAGCTGGTGCTCAAAGGAACAAAAAGACAGCAAATAAAAAACCCAAAATAGATAGGTTTTTTCATCTCAGCAAGGGATCAACTCAAGACATCACAGAGGCCAACTGTTTCATCACGATGGAAATTCATTACTCGCCTTTAAGACAAAGCGGCCATCAAGCCACACAAAAAGGTATAAAATAAGGAAAGAAATAGTATTTCAAAGGAACATGCGTGCTTCTGAGAAGGTATCACCTAATCATCAAGTTAAGGTGTTCTGCTAGGAGGTACAGTTAACCCTCTTCAGAACAATCTGCTTTTGGCATTGTAAGTGGCAGGATGGAGCATGACGGACTACAGCTCACACACCAAGTCTGTTGTTATTTTATTAATACATAAAGACATATATAAGCTATTTTATAGAGTACACATATAGACATAAAAGACACATCAAACTTATATAAACACTTTATTTTCAAAACCAAGCTCTTAAAATGGTTTCAGAAATCATCACCCCAAAGAAGTATTGGAGCTCCCACCTTGCCACACCTGCACCTCCTGGCAGCCCCACAGATTGTGGAGGAGAGGATGTACCAAGTAAAACACAATTTTGGTTTTCTTGGGTTTGGTTGTCAAAACTATCACATTTTCTAAGAAAATTTAATCCTGCTAAGAGCCTTGAGAGCAGAAAGAGAAGCTACAAATGAGCATCTACTGCAGCACAAAGTAGAAACTTCAACTATTCACATGGAAATCTATTCATTTCATGAAGAAAGGCAAATGGAAAATACAACCCCACAAATGGCCTCATCAGCAATCATCAGCCATCCTACAGCATCTGCAGGGTCGGAGGGACCAAACTGGGCACATGTTTTATTCCCCACAAGGACAGTCAAGCAGGTGGGACCAGCACATCCATCTTGGGAGTTTGAGACCCGCTGGATAAAGACCAGAGCCCTCTCACCTGATCCCTGCTTTGAGCAGAGGTTGGACCAGGCAACCTTCACAGGTCCTTTCCAACCCGACTCCTACCATCAAGAAAGAGACAAACCACTGAGCTGCCTCCCATTAACCCTTTTTAACACCACCAAACTGCTTCAGACACCTTTCTGTGTGGCTCTGGAATAGCAGCACAAGTAACTCTACTGCAGAAAGCAAGTCACACTTCAACAAGACAGAACCACCACTACTCCCCCAGCCAGCCCATCACACAAGCTGCCAACGCGAGCTGCAAACGCTTCTCTTGGACAACTGTTTTCATCCCCAGCTCCCTCAGTGACCTACTTACAAGTCCTAAGGTTACTTGCTGTTGAAATGTTGAAACTCTGAACAAACAACCCTCACCCCCACCCCATGCATTGTTCTTCATTCCGGGTCCCATTTTTTATGATCTGATGTTTAGAAATGCTCTGCAGTCAATCCCATTTCATAGAGACCTAGAGATGCTGAGCAGAAACTCTGTGCACACACACATTTTAACTTCAGTATCTGGAAGACAGACTTAGGATAGGGTCCCCTGTGGGAAAGCTCTTGGGCAAGGTCCAGGCGGAGCAGAAAACCAAGCAATTGGTGTATTTCTATTTGCTTAGTTGTTAACTGATACTATTCAGAATAAACAGTCAACCTTCAATACAATGCTTGGACAACAAAACAAATGTGTGGCAAATCTAAAAGTGAAACAGAAAAGCATTTCCTTGCAGGAGCCTGAATTTCCACCTCAGGGCCCTTTATAAGATCTGAGACCTTATACTGGTCTTCATAGCAGTAAATAACTCTTTACAGGGGTACAAGCAGTACTCAGCTAATCGTGTCTTTCAATATGCAGGGGTATCGGCTACCCCAGCTCCCCTTCCTCTGGGAAAACAGACTGGAATGCTGGGGTCTCGCTCAGACAATGGTGTTTAGGAACCACTATGCCTGGTATCAGGAGCAAGCATTGCATGCTTACCAGAAACAGCTACTAGCAATGAAACATGGAAATCCAAGGACTTCAATGCTCCTGTTTTCTCACACACTGGAATGGCACAGTGGCTTTCCAAAGCCTGGCTTGAAGTTTCTGTTATTAAGCCCAAGAACAGAAACTGCCATGGTTTGGCTCTTAACAGCTGCAAAAAACATCCATGTCACTTCCCACCCTGTGGGGTCATCTCCGACCCAATGGATTGGCATAGGAGCCCCACACCCTGGCACCCCCAGCTCACCAATGCCACTGGATCCACCCCCAGGAATCCTGTGTATCCATCTCACACATCCCACAAAACGCTCCCCCAGCAAGGCATCATCTTGTGCATGGCTTCGCACTTCTCTCCTGCCACCGAGTGGAATGCTGTCTGAAACTCATCTGCCACCAAAATATCACCTGGGATGAGTCAGGGTCTAAGACGCTCAACACCTTAGGGTTGCCAGCAAGCCCTCTGCTCCCCTCCTGCTGTTGAGTCCTTCAGCTTCAGGACAATTTTGTGTATATAGATCTCACCTCAACCAAATGTTCTGGGGTCCCAGCAACAGAGATTGAACCCTTCTAGTGATCCACAACTTCCCTTTAAATAATTTACCCCCCATCTCATTAAAACTCATGTTATCACAATTATCCCCTAATTATCCAGCAGAGCTCTTCCTCTTGGTCAATGCTTTGCAGCTGCCAAAGCCAAAGGTGCAATTTCTATGCTCAGAGAAAGCAAGAACCTCTCCTTGCAAAACCTGCCAGCAGCCACCCCACCACCCACCCGAACCGGCCGGGCAGGCTGCCTGAGGCAGAGGAGGTGTTACCTGGGTGAGGTGCGGGTTGGGGTTGAAGCCGCACTGGTTGCAGACTTTGCTGTGACACTGGGTGCAGGCGTTGAAGTTGGGCTGGCCAGGAGATGAGGTGAGCTCCGTTGTCTTGCAGATGGGGCAGAGCGTGCTGCTGGGCAGGGGGGCGATCTGTGGCAGTGAGTAGGGGGACGTAGGGGTGCTGCCCCGGTCCGGAGACACCGATGGAGACCTCCCCGAGCCCTGGCTCCGGGCATCCACCTGCAGCATCTTCCGCGGTGCCTCCGCTGCTGGCCCAGGCTGGCCCCGGCCCCTCATCTCCCGTGGGCTCTGGGAGCTGGGTGCAGTCTGTGTGAGGGAGGGCGATGCTGGTCGCTGGCCCGCGGCCTGATCCAGCTGCTCCGGTCTCCTCAGCGTGCTGAAACACCAGTAAAATACACATCATCAGCCCAGGTTTAGCACATTCCAAAGATGCCAGTGCACAAAACCTCTACAGCAGCTTCTCCACCCCTGAAGCCCCAGCCCGGCCAAGGAGGCACAGCGAAAACACGCTGCGAACCAGGGAAATTGCTCACATCAGCAGAAGGACACACTTTACCTTACAAAATGAGGCACAATTTCAGCTTTCTCTTATATAACCCAGCAGCAGAGATGTAATTGAATTATCTGGTGTATTCCGAGTTGAACTTTAGTCAGAAAGTTGCACATAAAATAGCAATGAGAAGTTTGGGGCAGCGCAGCCTCCTGACAGCAAGAGGCTCCCCATTACTTCTCTAGCGCCTCTGGTTTGCAGACTGCGGGGCCCTTCCTGCAGGGAGACAGCCAATGCATACTAACCCATCTTCTCACAGCCTACATGCATCAGGTCACCAGGACAAGAACTGTGAAACCATAGAACCATAAAGAACCAGAGTGGTTTGGGTTGGAAGGGACCTTAAAGCTCATCCAGATCCAACCTTCCACTAGAGCAGCTTGCTCCAAGCCCCTGTGTCCAACCTGGCCTTGAACACTGTCAGGGATGGGGCAGCCACAGCTTCTCTGGGCACCCTGTGCCAGCGCCTCAGCACCCTCACAGGGAAGAGCTTCTGCCTAAGAGCTCATCTCAATCTCCCCTCTGTCAGGTTAAAGCCATTTCCCCTTGTCCTATCACTGCATGCCCTTGTAAAAAGTCCCTATCCAGACTTCTTATAGGCCCCCTTAAGGTATCATCATTATTATTATTAAGGTGAATGTCTTTCATTCACCTCTGTCTCCTGGGGATGTGCCTCATCATTCTTGCTTTTAAGATGCGGCTGTATCCTTTTCTAGTCATTCACAGAAGAAAGTGCCTGCTCTCTGGGGAACTGCTTAGGCTAACATGTCAGCATTTTTGCAAGCCATGCTGTTCAGGTGGATTTGGAGGATCTAACTGTATTTGTTCAGGGATGTCTAGTCACCCTAGTGAGCCGGGCACTGCTGTACATATTCAGTAGGCCTAACTGGGCTGCTTTTTGTCTACAAGTACATATGTATATATTTGCATATAAAAATATATCTATTTGTACACAAGCTATAGAATTTTTGCATCTCTCTTAAGTCTCAGGTGGCCTCTCTGGTTATACATGCCTGCCCACACAGGCATGCCCTTAAAATGTCAGTGTTGCTGTATGTGAACAACCCAGCCATGGAGTTTGGTACCATTAGTCCACAGTTCCTGGCAGAGACGGATCGCTGTGTTCATTGCACTGTGCACAATACAAATAGGCATATGCTGAGCAGCTTTGCTCAACCAGGGTCACAGCTAATAAAATCTGTCATACAAAACTATATACAGAGATATCAGAAGTTTCGGGAAACAAGAAACTCAAAAACTAGAAGGTTTTGGGGTTATTTTGGCATATTTCGTGCGGGTTTTTCTTCTATACCACAAAGCTGTTGGGCCAGGCCAGCTGAAGTTAATCAGTGTAACTTCATTGGCCTCCTATAGAGAAGGTGTTTTGCACCAGCCACAGATATGTGTTCTGATGCTCTTGCTGCTGAAATCCCAGGGTCTTTTATCTGGCTTAGGCCTCAGCCTCTTAATGAGCTATCTTCAACAAAGAGTTTTTGGAGATAAATGCAACTTAATGGCTTCAAGCTTTTATTAAATGCAGTTTCCATCATCCCAGGCAGTGATGTCTTTAAACTCCTCCACCTGGGTGTTACTACAGCCAGAGAACTTTGTATTTAAGCAGACACACCCCAGGAACATCTGAGCTAAAGCCCACATTTCTTTTCCATTATCTTGTTCCACATTCTTCTAAGCTTAGGCCACACATGTCTTACAATAAGGCAGACTTTTTTCCATGCTTCCTTCTCCACATGTGTGGTGGCTCAGGTTGGATCCGTGAAGCCTGGTACCTTCTGCAGGGACACAAGAGGGACCTGCCATGGTGAGTTGTGCTGGTGTGTCCTCCTCTCCCCTTGTTCTCTGTTGGGCAGCAGCTAACTGTGACTTCTCTGCTGTAGACAGTGCAGCTTCTTGGCACAACACCCTTCAATATGAAGAACACTAGGGACCATTTTCTGCTGGTATCACATGGAGCCTCTGCATGCATCTGGGTGGCACCCTCAGCAAGAACAAAGAGCTGAGAGTATTAGTTTTCACAAGGGTTATTCTTACCTCTCCCAAAATGTTTCCCACCCTGCTAGAGTGTGATTTCTGAAACAAATATGTTCTGTTTATTTATTTAATGTGCTGTTAAATGACCTTCTGGAAAGCTATTACTGCCACAAGGCTTTAAAATGGATGGGCAGGCATAACTTAAGAGAGCATGCTCCTTACAATCAGGATGAATCATTTGAGTAGTTACTGTTTAGATTGATATAATTTTAGTTATAATTATGGGTAACGAGAAGGCATTTAGAGTCTGTAATATTGTAATTCATGGTGAGAGGAGTCCTAAGTGAAATAAAATATATCCAGACTTGCTTTTTCTCCCTATCTAGGTATTATGCATGTAAGCATGATTCTTTAAGGAACAGATTTTCTGCTGCTGTAAAAATCTAGCAAAAGTAGGTCGAAAATGACATCTAGAGATAACATGTTTGGTAACCGCAAAGGGACTGTCTGTGTCTTTCTGTTTGGCCTTTTAAGAGTCCTCTAATTTATTACTATAGGTATAGCAGCAGCATGAAAAGATTTTGATCCATAGACTCCCATGGACTGTGGTGGGTGGATCACAGGTACATATTGTCACTTTTATTATCCCGTTACACTAATAGAAGATGATAAAATTATATTAGCAAAGATCTGGGAATACAAAAAAGAACATTATAAACACATAAACCTGCTGTCATCTGCCTGGCTCTAGAGTACCACCAGACCTCAGACTGTGCCACTCAAGTGATTAGTGTGCCCCTGCTGAACCCAAAAACCAAACAGTGACAGCAATCCCCAAGTGAAGGGCTTGAAAACCACCCCATGAGCAGACAGCCCATGTCATTTGGTTAGTGTGGCTTTTGGCCATGGAGAGAAGGGGGAAAGGAGGCTTGATGGAGCGAATGAAAGCATGGGATTTGGCACGTGTGTGCACGTGTGAGTGAGCTCACCGTTGCTCTCACGAGCCAGGAGCCATGTGGGGACGAAGCAGCACAGCTGAGCAGTGCTGGTGCCAGCCCGCGGAGGCCGGACACATGGCGATTAGCTGTTAACGTACAGTCGACAGTTGTCTCGGATCGCAGACATGTTTCAGAGCTCCTATTTCAGAAGTTTCACAGCTGTGTTTGTACAGCAAGATCCGAATGAGGAGAGGGAAGCTGTGCCATGGGCAAAGAGTGGGAAAGTGATTGGTAGAAGGAATCCTGAGTCCTGACACATCTGCATTAAAATAGATACAACTTTTCACATCTGCTGATGGCTTGATAATTAATGTTAAATAAAAGCAAAGCTTCAGGATCTGCAACTGATATTTCACATGTGCTGTACAAGACATCAGCATAATGAACACCCTCAACCACATTTTCATAACATAATTTAAGTGATAGGGTTTTCTTTATAGTACAGGTTGAGCTACATTTCAGCAACAGCCCAGGAAGCAGCAGAGTTTGCCCATCTAGTGCTGTTTAAATGCCCAAGCTGCTATGCCCTAGACTGTGGTGACAAGCTCTCCACATACTCCCTGAATCTCTTAGCAACTTGATAATGAAATACATAAACTATAACCCTTATTGATCAGGGCTCACACTAATTAATTTCCCAAAGTCCTGTCCCAGCCTGCAGTGATATCAATACAAGGGAAAAAAACCCAAGGATGGAGACTTTGGTTGGCCAAAAGACCTCGGGGTGAAGTACTTACCCCATTGAAATCAATACCAAGTCCCAATTGACTTTAATCATGCACAGATGGTACCATTAGTCAAGTGTATGGACGCTTAGCCCCAAAAGTTTGTACAGTTGTCACAAATGGCTTTTATGGCAGTGCTGAAACATACCTGCCTGCACACAGGCAGCAGTGCAGAGGATCCCCTCCAGCTCCCGAGTGCCTTGTTCCACCTTACCTTTTCTCCAGCAGCAAGACCAGTCAAAGAGGTTTCCAGCCTTCCCTGCTGGCTGTGCAGCCCCAGCCCTGCACTGGGGACTCCTGCTGAGGCTTGTGTCATACCATAGGGTGGAAATGATAGGAAGCAGCAAGGACTGGAGTGGGTTTGTTGCCAGAAGTGTTTCTTGTAGACCTGCACCCTGTCTGATGCGCCTCTGTGAGCTCTACCAAGGTTTAACAGCGTCCTTAACATTGCTTTGTACATGCTACCCTTGTGCTGGAGGTGTGACCAGGAATATTACTAAGCTGATTTTACAGCTGGTCGAATACAAAAGCCTAAGGGCCTTCCTTGCAATGAATTAAAGAAAAAAGAGAGCCAGGAGTTTGGCTTCTCAGTTTTCCAGTCCAAGCCCTTGATAAATATTTCCCACTGGCAGGGAACCAGGACTCTGCAGTTACTTTGCTTCAAACCAAGCCTACTTCCCAGATTTAGCACTTTCAGTAATACTACATGCTGCTTAATTGTCCTAATGACATCCTGGAGGCAGAATTGAATTAATCAAGAGTTATCGCTCTTGTGTTCAGCCATTTCACCACTGAATTTCTTGTTGGCTTACACTGGACCAGCCCATAGTGTCCCACATCCATGAGTTAGGCAGATGCTCTGCATGGAAGCGCTGCTACAGAGCTTGATATACTCCAAGGCAGGACTAACATGACATGCCACAGGTAGCTTTCATCCTGGTGAGGGCTGCAAAAGTCTACTCAGAAAGGTAAATTCCAGTGCCTGTATCACCTCTGCAGTCTGCACTTGGACCATTTGCAGAGGGTGATTTTGCAGCTGAGAGCTTGGCCAGAAGCAGAGCCAGCTCATAGCATTACTTTATTTCAGTTCTAGGCATTGCAATAGTAAGGCTTCTGGATTTCTTTAAAATTCAAGCAAGGTGTAAACTGACACAGCTTTGTCCCTTTCCAGTGAAAAATAGTAGCTTTTCAACGTGTGAATTGCTCTGGAGCCCTACCTCTGGAACCTAAAGACAACATTTTAAAGTGTCAACATGAATTGCTTTTAATATCTTTTAAGTGGACCTAAGGTATTCACCACAATTTCAGTCTGGCTTCCAGGCATCCTCAGTTGCCAAAAGTCTCTACATTCGGCTGCCAAAACCTCTTCTTCCCTTCCAGCAATTTCTCCATAGCAGGTTTGGGCTGCCAACGCAAAACTCAGCATCACTGTGAAAACTGAAAAGGTGAAGATATTGTAAACCAAACCAAATTATGAGCTAAATAACATGAAGTCAATGGGCTTTTTTGTTTTCATATGGAATTCTTTTGAAAGCTGAATTTATTTTACTTTATTTAAAGCTACTACTGAATTTCCACTTGATTTAGCCAGAACACAGGGAACACACCGCAGGATTTGAGTTGTGTTTGCTGAAATGTCCGTGGCCTTGAACAGATAATATATTTTTCAGTAACATATTTCTCTTTGCCTACTGCTGGTCCTTTTTTCTCTGTGCTCTCTGCAGATTGACTTTCACTGTACTTATTGCCTGCCTCATTTCTCACCCTATTTTTCCAGTTGTTTTTTCTACTGCTTCTCACAGTCTCTTTCTCCCAGGTTATAAGCAAAAAAGAACTCTACTTCGGGCTGAACTTTTAAACCCACATCTTGAAATTAAATAAAACAAGCACCTTCTGTCTCTATGTAGAAACAACTTCACAACTCCAGTCACTTAGCACTTTTAGTAGCTGCAGAATGGAAAAGGTCCGTTGGAAGAACGGAGGCTTTTGATGCTGGGGAGGTGCCACAACAACCAGAAATAACACAGCGATAGTTGGGTAATTAAACACAATGTGGGTACCAAGATGTCCAACTAACCATGAAGATTTTAGAGTATATTCTTGGCTGGTAGCAGAAAGAAGCTCATTATAGTGTCCAGGTTTAAGTGACATGGGGGAAAAGCAGAAATGCAGAGGAACACACTCAGTGGTCCAGGCAGAGCTGCAGCATCAGTTGGAGTTTACCCACTAATCCCCACACAGTTACAGACCTGAGGATCTGGCGGTTTTATTCTCACTCCTGTGCCCTTGCTTTTTTTTAGCCTATAGGTGGACAAAGTAAAGCAAAGTTGTCTCATTTCCAGAATTTTCTATTGATAAAAGCAGGCATTCAATAAAAGCTGGAATAGTGATTGGAAACTTGGTAACAATAGTTATTATAATAATAGTTGTTAATATTCTGCTTGCAGGACGAATGCCTTAGTTCCAGCTCTCCAGCCCAGTCTTCCCGCACCCTGCATGGCACTCTGATCCTGACATTGAACTCACAGCAACCCGGACCGAGAAGACTGCCAAAAAAACTCCAGCTATTCTTCTTCATCCTCACTAACAATTTGGTAATGAAGTATTGATTTCCACTCCCCTGCTTATGGACGATATTAGATTTTCACAGATAAACTGCACTGGGGCTGTCTGGTCTCCACTGTCCCTTTTTGCTGTCACTAAAACAAAGTGCCACTGAAGTAAGATAATGACTGAGAACATTGATGTACTTATTTCGTCAATTTGTAACACTTGACAGGAAAAAAAAAATTCTTCATAGTTTAATGTCCAAGTGTGCTACAGAAGATGCAGTCACATTGGAAGCTTTACTTTTCATGGTAATGTCCATTTCCTATTTATAACCCCTTTGGGATAGTTTGTCTAAAGGAAATGTTTCTATTCTGTGCAGCTATTACTGTTGCACCTGGGTTGCCCAATCCAGTCATTGCACTAGGGATCAATACATCACAGTAAGTACAAGAATTATTAAGTTAAAACAGATTCTGAGCCAAAAAACCTCTGAACAATGTTAATCTTCTGTGCAAGTTGTTCAAATAGTTATGCTTAACCATGTTGCTGCCAAAGATTTGTTTGAAATGGATTATTTTCAGTTTGTTTTACTGCTCAGATATATATATATATTTAAATCTCCATTATGGTTTATGATGAGACATATGCGATGGAATGATTTTTAAAACAAAAGTACTATTATTAGATTATTGAACATTATATAAATATAGGTATATCTATATATAAATATCACTATATAAATATCTATATATAGATATAAAAGAACAAAAGTAGAATTCCTCTCTCAGTTAGATGGGTGTAAATCTGAAGCTCTCTGTTATAGTCGGTGGAGTTACATTGGATTTATGCAACCAGAAATGAGATCAGAATCTGGTCTTCATGCTCTCCGGCCGACCTGGCACAGATGGGCTGGGAAGCACAGCTGACTTCAAGTCAACCGAGACCTGGGGAGAAGGGGGCTACAAAGATGGCGATTTCAAATTTGTGCTTGTAACTTTTTTCATTAAAACTTTGAGGTCCCTGTTTTAATTTGTGGAATATTCTCGTTAATAATGAGATCTAATTAAGACATCCATTAAAAGCCCGTTAAAGTTAATTTAACGTAAAAATTCCAATAGAACTGTATTAGATTTTCTCCATTAAATTAACGTTATGGATTTTTAACGGATGTCTTAATTATACATTATTATTAACGGGAATACTGTATTACACAGATTAAAATCGGGTCCCGAGTCAACTCACAAAATCTTCCAGGATATGCTAATGTCACGAGTCTCACGTTACCTAGTGCACTGCTTGGAAAATCAGGCACAGCCCTCTTCACTCTCGCTGAGCATTTCGTTGCAGCGAAAGCAACCTCCAGTAGACAAACCCATCTCTGTGTCAAATGATGAACTTCCCTTACCCTCAAAGGAAAAATAAGTCTGGATCAGGTTGCAAATCACTGCTCCATTGCAAATGAAATATTCAAAGTGTGCTAGGCACAAGTTGAGAAGGGGATCATTCTCAAATAAGAGAGGGCTTTGGGTTGGCTTTTATTATTGTTTTTATTTAGATGTTGAAGGATATAATTGCAGTGCAGCATTCATGAAATCAGACTAAACATGTTTACTGCATACCCTGTGGCTTGTGCAGAAGGGCCTGTTTTGGCATTGTTTGGGAAATTTTGACATGATCCCTAAACTCAACATGGAGGAGAAAAAAAAGGCCCTTCTTATTTACCTCCTAGGGAAAGTGTTGCCCTTATGCCACATATAATAGCAAATTGCTTTTTTTATGGCATGCATAACCTAGATGGGAAAAAATATGGCGCTTGAGGGAAGGAGGGAAAAAGTAAATGAAGTTCCAGGAATGTCATTCTGAAGTAATGAGGCATGGACAGAAAATATACCCCTCACATCATCGGATTGAGATGGCAGTCGAAATAGCTTCATTGAAGTGTCAGCACTCATCCATCAATCAATCATCCACAAGGAAAAACAGCGACAGTACAACGGGGCGGCTTTTATGGGATTTACTCATGGGCATAGGGAATAGCAGCTCAAATGTAGTTCTGACATGAAAAGCAAGGTGCTGATATTATTTTTTATGATGGGAGGATCATAAAGTGAATTGAGAACAGTGAGGTCTGTCTTTGCTTAACCTATTCAACTGGAAATGAACGGAGCTCAACTGGAAACGAGCAGAGCCTTCAGATGGGTTAAGATTGAAGCCTGCGCCATGCTGAGCACCGGGCAGTGACAACAAAATTCTATTAAGGCAAAATCAATGCATTAGCATCGAGCTCCTCAGAAGCTGTTAAATTGCACAGCCCAGTTCAGAGTTAAATAAGAGAAGTTGCACAAGGTGGGTCCTGTGCCCCAGACCCAAAGGCAGCGAGCACCATGGTAAAATGCCTCCTGGGAGAAACCATGTGGGTATCTATCTCCAGCCCCACTCCATTTTGGATGCTGTAGGAAAAATATTTGGCTTATTGTGGCATCCAATGGGTGACGTTCTCACTGACTTCAGATGACCCTAATCCTGCGCCCTGTGCTGGGCCATCTGCTTTGGGAGAAACCCTCTGTGCAGGATGCTTTTCCATGTTCAAGCCACAGGGATGCCAACATGGGCTGCTGCTGGGAGTGAGGAGCACTCTTCCCACAAGAGGGTGGCCCGCAGCATCCAAGACTGGGGCTCTTTGGGGCACCAGCTGCTAGATTTTGGCAGAAAAGAGGCTTTCCTGGTGCCCCAAAGCCAATAAGCAGTGGGGTGGTGATAGGAAACATGGTCCCACCATTCCACATCCCCAACTGTGCTGGCACCTGGGACTCCACAGCTGAGGACTGGTGCACCCAAGGGAGGTTCGCCTGTTCCAAAGGCATGTTCTGCTCAGGAAGCTTCACTCCAAAACAGCCAAGTGTGGAAATAGCTACTTCATTTAAAATCTGGCCACAAACCTTTATTACACAGTGCTAAACCTTGATTATTTTGCCTGCATCGCTGTCCTCTGGGAACATTTTAGGTACACATTTGAATTAAGTGACTTCTTTTTTTACAATATGATATAAAAAAGCTACGTCTCTCCTCTCTCCCTGTATGAAACTGGATGAGTTGATAGTTTATCTGTCATATAAATCAGGAAACACAGAAAATCGTTGCATCTTTTCTCTGTCGTATCTACTCAATATCTATCGTTCTGACTTTTATTCTTATTGGAGATCATCAAAACATTAATTAAAAGCCTGGT
This sequence comes from Psittacus erithacus, assembly GCA_009867235.2. Lineage (NCBI taxonomy): Eukaryota > Metazoa > Chordata > Aves > Psittaciformes > Psittacidae > Psittacus > Psittacus erithacus. The sequence goes on along the minus strand of WYDI02141918.1, from coordinate 207,445 downwards.
GATCAAACAGACGAATATTTATGATTCAAATCCTTGCTTATTAACAAGTGGCATATTGATACTCCGCATACCCAAGCTCTTTATGCTCTTGTGCTGCAATAAAGCAGTAAGACGTGTTACCCTTATGCACTGCTTTGAGAGATTTATTCAGAAACCACAGTTCCCTTCCCACCACCATCCATGTCAAAATAAGCCATATCACCTTAAAAAACATGCGCTGTTTTAAAAGAGGGAGATGTAATTAGCATCTCTTTGGAGCCTAATATATAAGAATTTCAGTGAATCACTCTCAGGTGTTTTTTTCCAGGCTCTTATTATTTAAGCTGAGAGGGAGAAGGACACTTACCTTTAAAAATGGCTGTCATTAGTACAATAATAATTGTTGGTTTAAAAAAACTCTTTGAGAATCTACTAACAAACCTGCCCAGTTATTACTTGTCAATGCAACTTGTCATGGGCTTTATTACCTACTTGTGAAAGTATTTACAAGACTGACCTCCCTAAGCTTTTTTAGAGATCATGGAGGATGGAAGGAGTCCTTTTAAAAATCAATAATTATATATTAACATGATAGGGGTTGAAGCCTTCCAAGCCGGTTTTACAGGCTATTGAGTCAACCCTTACACATTCAGATGGCAAGGATTGTTTCCCTCAATTTTTGGTCTTTTATTCTTTCCTTAATTGTGTCCTGATAAAAAGCCAGATTTATTGCTTAATTAATACCCACAGTTCAGTTCCTAAAGTAGAATGGGATTAGGAGGAGTAGAAGGGGGTTAGGAGGAAAGCACGAAAAGGACAGAGTTTTTGTGCAGGGCAGCTTCTGTGTGAGAGCTACCCAAGGGGACAATTCCTTTGTGTAGCATTGCCCTCTGCGTAATTCCCAATGGCTCAATCCTGCCATGACGGTGCTGCTCTGGTTCAAGCACAGCTGCTCAGGTCAACCCCTTGCTTTGGTCTTGCTGTGAATATTGTCTTGCAATCAAACCTGTTAAGAAAACACGAGGGGATGGAAGATGGCAACTTCATTTTGGCAGAGATTTACTCCCAGGGGAAAAATGGCTCTGTTCAGTGCCCGAGGCCAGGCTGGGCTGAGGCTACTGTCCCCTCTCTGCTGCCATCATAGCTCTGAGGCTGGAGAAAGCACCTTGGCTAGGTGGAGCTGGATCTCGTCACACAGGGCTTTTGCCTTCACAAACAGATATACGATGCAATTTATATTTAAAATTCTCTCTATAAAGACAGTATTGATCACAGATTCCAGATCAATATGTTGCAATTACAGCAGGCTTTAGAGGCCATCTGTCCCCAAGCAAGAGCACTGATATAACCACCTCTATATATTTTGAAAAGCACTACTGATATGTGCCCATCTTCTCACAGAACAACCCAGCATATTACTTTTGCTCCTAGGTAGTGTGTTTAGGAGCTACATAGAGTTGTCATTCCTGTCTATTGGCCATCCAAGAGGCCTCAGACCAGCTTTTTGTTTGGTTTCAAAGCCACAATGGGGTCAGTGACAGTGTGGTTTTGCTGGCCTGATTTTCCTGCCCTCCCTCACAATGGATCCCACAGGTTGCAACTTTCCTTTTTGCCGAACCTCTGTTCTCAGTTGGGAATGATCAATAAGAGATTGCTGAATTTCACTAAAACTAAACACTTTTCAGTAATGGTGCTGAAGAGCTGGAGCTGGACATTGAGAGGTGTAAACTGAGCCTTCTTATATGTGACATTAGGCCACAGTGAATAGAACGTTTGAAAGTTGTATCGGTAGAGTAAATGACATGCATCTGAAGCTGTATTTCAATTCATGTTTCATCAAGCTGAGGCCCTAATTTGTCAGCACCTGGAGTCAAGATAAGTCTCTCTGTTGATGGCCCTGATGAGCCATTGTGTAGTTATTCCAGAAAGAAATGTTTCCTGGATTTTCTTTTTTCTTCTTAATTATTCCCTGCAGTGGTTGACTTTACACAAGCACGCAGAAATTAGGGATTTTATTCCCCAATTGTCTGCTGAAGTGAAAGAATACAGAATAAAAACAATGGGTTTATGGTGATAATAAAAAGCAAACATACCTTTGCAAGTGAACATGTGCCAAGCATAAAACCTGGGTGTGCATCCCACACGCACTGTGCTGTGTTGTGCCAGCATGTTCCTAATCCTCCCTGCAGCCGCCTCCTTCCAACTTCATTTCAGTCTTCAGCTTTTTAGCAATATCTAAAACACAGAAGCCAGATTCTGCGTGCATTTATTCCAGTGTAAATCCGGAGCTACTCCTTTGAATTCAGTATATTTACCCTCTGCCTACGTGACTCCAAACACTGTCCTTATGCTCCTAACCTTGGATTCCTAACATGTTTAGATGGTTTTGAAAACATCTTCAGCAAACAGTCTCTAGCTCAGCGCAGATTAAATCTAAGGCACAGGCTGCACTTCAGAAGTTTTATAGCTATGTCAGGGAAGTGAGTGCAAAACTTTGTTATTGATGTGACTATGCTGGCGAAAGTCCTCATGTAAAAACAGTTGTATCGCTATAAAGCACTTTATAATGGTACAGCTTATTTTGCTTTGCTGGACCACTTTTATACCAGTGCAAGCTCATTTATCCCGGTATCCTTCAGCAGATAAAGCTTAAGGTGACACTGGTGATTCTTGCACAAAAGTGTCTGTCCAATACTTTCTTTGAGAGCATTTTTGAAAGTGAAATAGCTGTACCACTGGAATTAACTGCAGAGTAATAAACTTCCAGTTCATCATCACTCTCAGCTCATGAAATGTCTTCAGGCCTTTGTAAAAAGCCCTGCTTGAGACAACAGATTAAATGCTAATCCTGGCAGATCGAACATCTCCACTTGAGCCCATACCATCTAGCTGAGCAAACTTTTTCTTTTTTACTTCTTTTTCTTTTCTCTAAGTAAAGGCAACAAATTCTTTCATCAGGTGAGATAGCAGCAAGAAAGATCAATAGTTAAAAAAAACCCCAAAAATAGCATAGTGCAAAAATGCAGCTACACTGAATGCAAGGAATGCTTTCCCTTGAAAGCCACATCCCTGCATGGGCACCAGCCTGGGTGGGGGATGCATTTACAGTACTTAAACATCCTTGCAATTGTCTCAAATGTGAAAGATTTATAGGGGCACTTACTAACTACTCATGTAACATTAAAACAATACATACCTGTATATATCGAGGTAGATTTGCAGTGAGATACAGACCTCTTCCCCTATACACACTCACACACTCGTGCACACACAAGGCACAGTGTGCGGGTGTACGCCTGCTCATGAGCAGGCAGTGATGCTGGGGCTGACGTAACAGCTGGGCACTGCTGGCACCAAGTGAGGCAGCAGATATCTTCAGGATGTACAACACAGTATTTTGGCTTTATAATGCAGCAAATGCTGGAATGTGCAATACAGGTTGCAAAAGCTGACAAGCTAAACAGTTCTTATTTGGCTCAGGGTACTTCACTGTCGTATGTCTCCGGTACTATGTGCCCTTTTGTCTCTAGTGCTCAGGCACCACTTCTTAATCCTTTTGTGTTTGGATTTTTTTTCTGTACATTTGTGGGGTTTTTTTTATTATGCTGAATATGTCAGCAGCAATCATAAGAGAACCACCCCCAGTCTAAATAATAAAGCATAAGTGGCCATAATAGTAAATATGATGGTTTTGCTCTGCCCCAGCGCTTGCGGTATGTAGTAAGTTTGTTATTGGCAGCATCTTCAGGTTACATCTGTGACCCATGGTGTTAGGTCTAGAATTTTGTTTAAAAAATAATAATAATAAAAAAAAGAATCAAAAGCTCATTTCTCTTTAAAAAAAAATGTATATACTACAAATCTCAACCTGGAAAGATTAAACACATTTTTTATATGAGCAACGCGAATGGGACTCCTTTCCGAGAGGACTCACAGTGACTTTATCTGTAGAATGTTTCAGTGCTTCTGCACTCATTTTGTAACAAGTGCATGCTGTATAGAATATATTGCCTGTATACTTAGAGTGGAGGGGGGGGGCCAAGCTGCTTTTCATTGTGTACTGCAGCTTGTTTGGATGAAAAGTCGCGCCTTTGAAGCATTTTTATACTGTACATATTTGTATATATTAACTCTATTGCCATGTTCTGGACACAGATTTTGTTATATTTGCTTGTTTCGGTTTCCTACAAAAATTGGTCCATGACGGGAAATACTTTTTTTTTTTATATAGAAAATAGCTTGTAATTTCTGTTTGTTTGTTTTCTTGGTCATCATCTTTTAATGGCTCATAAAGGAATTCGAGATGAGTTTTTGGAGGAACTCTGAAATGCAGGTCTGTGTTTGCATGAGACCTGCCCAATTGCTGGCTATAAAGGGGGGCGGGGGGAAGAGGGGAAATCTAAGTCAAGTTTTGCTTTTAAAGCATGCTAGTCCCACGGGAAAACTCATACATGTACAATTATTCTCTTTGTATTTTATCTAATAGTGCCTGAATTATTATTATTTTTTTTAATATCTTCTTGGAGGAACAATTCATAATTGTCAAACTTTGAAGCATTAGCTTAATTTTGTTTTCATGACCTCTCATTTCTCCTCCTTATTTATTTTGTTGCTGTTTATAATGGGCCCCAAGGCCATTTCTGACATTGCAGTGTTCTTCTTCCACATTAAGGATGTTTTTAAAATTACTAAGATTATTGAGCCAACAGGCTGTTTTAATCAAAACCATGTTTCACTTGGGTTTGATGATTACGAATGGTCCCTGCAATGGCAGAACCCTTTCTGCTGGGAGGACCCTACCACCTAGTGGCCCCGAAGCATCAGCGCAGAGATGCATCTTCCCAACATTCCTTGTCTTTCTCAAAGGCAGGCTGGCAATTTTGCTTCAAATTATTTGCTTATTATAACTAACTTAAACTAAACAAATTGCGAATGTTAATGGCATTTTTTTTCTCCTTTGGTTGATTGCTAAATAAATTCGTATAATTTATACTAGAGGAGATTACTGCTTTTATTGTTTTGGGTTCCCCCAAACCAATTATTAACAATCAGGACTATGTATCTCATTAAATTTAAATCAGGTCAAACCTATTTATCTAAGGCCTTTTCTGATACAGGAAGATGACTGTATTCCAGTGCATTTAGGATGTATTTCTGTGTATGATTTTGTGGCATTGAAATCTATGATTCTATTCATGGTGATTTTTATTTCTGTATTTTTACCATGGTAAATATATTGTAAAAACAAAAAAAAATCCCTCAACTTTACCATAGAAAACATCACTTTTGATGCCCAGGGATATTTTTTTTTAGTAAAATCACTGCAGTTTTAGAACTGTAATTAAAGCCCTGAATAATAAATCACACATCTTTATCTGTTGGGTTTAAAAGGAAAAAAAAATAGCCCAAACTGTTCACATAATCCTGAATGCCTCATTTCCATAAAAAAGGTTTCTATACATATATTATTTACATTTTTAAACATGGTAATTCTTTCCTTTGTGGCATAAAATGTCTCTTTTCCACTGCAGCTATTGGAAAGCGACTGCTCACATCTGAAATGTTATCGTAATTTGCATCAGGAAACCCAACTGCAGACATTAAGGACTTGGGTGTGTTCAATTATGATTTTGCTGGAGGCTGTCCCTCATTTTAATGCTGCACTCATTGAACTACCTTTCTGAAATCTAGCTGATATGGTTCACCATAGACATGCTTCACAACATCATTAGCTTTGCAAATGGCTTCATTTCAGTCAATGCAGACTTCAGTTTTGGCCAATTGTAAAATGGAAATTTGAAAAGGAAAAAAAAAAAAGAAAAAAAAAACAGATGCACTTAAAACATGAAAAGAATTATTTATATGATAAAAATATATTTAGATTTTCAAAGCACAAGACTGAACAGAAGTGCTCTTTTTATGCTTTCTGAAGATGTTACTGTTAAAAGTCTTTCTACATCAGGCTTAATAAATCTGTAATGACATTTGATGGATTGATTTTTGTGTGGGTTTTTCTTTTCTGTCTTTCTTTCCTTTTTTTTTTTCCTCTTTCCTTTCTCTGCAGGGAGAAAAAGGCTGACCTGGAGAGGCTGTGGGAATAGAAAAACCACAGGAGTGTGCCTGTTTCAGTGAAACTCAGAAGCAATTTCTAGCAGCCTCCTTTCACTTAAATAATAATCACTTAAACTAAGGAAAATCCAGCTCCACACCCTACGTTTGTTTCTACGGGTCTTTTTCCTTTCCCTCATCTGGCTCCTCTGACCACTCCATGCCTGGGTTATTTATGGTGTAATCTACAGCGAGGCATTGGGCTGCTGTCACACAAATTCAAGGCTCGCTAGCCATAAACCAGGCATGATTGAGATACCAAACACCCTTCTCCCAGTGCTCCACCTCAGACGGATGGCTCTGTTTAACACTTAGTTTCCCTAAGCACTCCCTCGTCCCCTGTAACGTCTCTGGGAGTGGGGTGATGTGTCACACACCCGAGTGCGGCGGCACACGCCGCTGCCGCCCCAGCCCTGATGGATTATTGACTGCTGAAGAGAAGCAGCTTTCCATGGCAGAGATTCCAGGCTTGTGCTCGGTAAGGTTGGACGAGCACAGTCTCACCTGTAGCCGTGTTCAATTGCCACTGCTCCTCCTCGCTATGATGAGCAGCAGAGCCCATCTTGCATCAGCCTGGCTGGTGGAGCGGCTGCAGTCCCAGGGATCGAGCATCCTATCCACATGGTGTCTGGTCACTGGAGGAGAGGATGGGGATCCCCATGGTCTCTCTGTCCATTTGGAGGAGAGGATGGGTATTCCCACACTCATGGTAGCGAGAGCAGAAGGGAGGAAAGTGCTGGGTGAGTTCCCTTCACTCCGCCATCACCTTTCTCTTCTGATTTCCTCCTGCCTTTCCCAAGTCCCTCTCAGGGTCCTTCCAGCCTGGCTTGGAGGATAGGAGCCACCAAGGCATCACTCACCCCTTCTTCAGCTGCCCATGCCCGTTTCAAGGCTCTGCGCCCTTCTAACACCACCCACTCCTTGGTGTGACCATCCCACACCAGCCCCCTATGGCTGACCTATGGGAGCCCCCATTCAGCCTCTACACACCGGGTGGTTCGTTAGCAAATACACTTAGGAGACAGTGCCTTGGATCCTGCAACACTGACTTTTTTAAGTGATTTTTTTTTGTTAAAGGAATATATTGCACACATTTCAAGAAACCCCTCTAGGGTAAAATAAAAAATATATATAGATGGCTAAAATAACAAATGAATCATAAAACTTAGAGATGGAAAAGGACTATTAGATCATCCAATTTATCTTGCTGTCTGCCAATACAGGTTTGTTCCCCACAGACCGCTCCCCAGGGCTTTGTCTAGCCTTTCTGACTGAACTCCAGCACGGGGTCCTCTACCACTTTCCCGGGAAGAAGTTAATGGTTCAGGCATGTTTTATAGGTACAGGGCCAAATCCTGGCCTGAAGGGAGCCTCACCTGCCAGGCACAAGGCACTGACCCCGAAGCGGCAACATCCGTGCCACTGGAGTGTGTTTTCCCCTCCTGCCCTTGCTCATGATCCCTTGCTCATGATCCCTTGCTCATGCCATCCCATAAGGCTGCGAGGCCAGGCCTATGGTCCTCAAGGAGCCCTGCCCACCCTGTCCTGGAGCCCTGGATCAGCCAACCCATGCTGCAGCGTTCCTGTGTGGATGGAGACTGCCAACCGCAGGCAGCTCTCAGCAGGATGAGCAGACTGCTCTAATTTATTCCAAGGGTTTGAACTTGTATCTGTTGTCTGTGTTTTCTTAATTATTGGTGATGCACTCCAGCAGAAGAGCAAACAAACAAATAAAATCAACCCCTCAGCTTCTGAGATGGATGTTTTGGCTACAGGGCAGCTTTGAAAGCTGGTGCAGTTGCTTTTGCTTGCTTTTCTTCTCTTTTTTTTTATGCTGCTCCTTAAAACTGTCTTGATTTAATAAAAGTTCAATGTTTTCATAGGAAACCAGGCTGGGTGGCTTGTGATTCTTTATGTACAACAAGGATATTCCATTATTCAACAATTCAGGAATAAATTTAATTCTTCCTACCTTTGCTGAGTGCCTTGCAATTTAAATGGCCAATCTGACAGCGAGGTCCGGCTGCAAAGGAGACATCGATTGGCCCTGGAAGGGCACCAGGGTCACGGTACAGAGGAGTCAAGGTAGGACATCAACAAGGCTAATGGAGGCAGAAGAGGAGGGCCTGGGCCAGGGGCTGGGGCTGTGGGGCTATTTGGCCTTCTGGAGACCGCAAAACAGGAAGGACCCACTCTTTGCTCTGAGGTTTAACAGCACAGAAGTGCCTCCCAAGCTGGGCACCCTCACACGCATCCCGGTCAGTGCCCTGATCCCCTCTGTGGATGAGGTGGTACTGGGGCTGGGGACCCCTCTGCATGGAGCCATTGCTCAACACCTGGGCATGAATGTGGCTCATCCCGTGTTTCTGAGTTGTCCTGTGGCCAGGCTGCCGAGCACAGCACACCCAGCACAGCACCCCGGGGGATTCTGTCACAGGGCACTTTGTTAACAAGATTAATGGTGGGGAAAACAGAAGTTTGGAGGAACAAAAGGCAACCCTGCATACTCACAGCATCTGGTCCCTGCTCACACTGCCTCCTCAGCCCCAGCTCAGAGGCAGCTCTGGAGCAATCAGGGCTTTTAACTGGGCTCCAGACCTCATAGAAAGAGAAGTAACAAATATCACAGGAGAAACAATCCAAAAATGGAGTAGAAAAGTCCAGGCTGCATCGGGCTGGTCCTTACCAGCGGCACCAAATGCGCAGCAAGATTTAGGCTGCGTGTACACAGGGGGCTGAACAGGCTCCTCCTCAAACTGTGTCTGCTCACATGCCCTGCTTTTGGTGATCAGCAGCACAATTGGCACCACAAATGAGCAAGCAGGAAAAGGGATGTGCTCATATGGGATTCAGTGAGAGGATACAGCGGTAGGGCAAAGAAAGCACAAAGCAGCAGGTATCCAGCTCCCCCCTACCCCAGGGCTTTGCAGCACCTTAAACAAACAGTGAGCCCTAAAGGGGTTCTTAACCAAGTTATGCTTTAGGGAAACACAGTTCAGATGCTGCCTTTGTTTTTGTCAGCACATCAGCCCTCTGCAGTCTCGTAGAGCAACATCCAGACCACTCTGCTTTGTAAATTCAGGACTTGGGCATAGTTTTCTGCAGGCCAAACAGTAACCTGGGCTAAGACCTTGGATGCTGCCCTGGCTGTCCTGCAAAATACACCTGAGGCCCTGAAATATTAAGTGCATCACGTATCTGGAGGGCCTTAGTGAGAGAGGAGAGGAGGCTTCATGCAGAGACAGTCAGATAAACCTCAACACTAACAAGAGCATTTGGGAAACAAGCCTGCCCACACGCTGAAAGTATTTATTGCAATGGTACCGTCACGAGAAAGGTATTTACAACATTTTAATAGAGAAAAGACATACTTGTGCTATACTTGTGCTGGTGAAATGGTGCTTTAATGGCTCTGATGCATTTAGGAACTTTGTCTAGCTGTGGTGATGAACACCACCTTTGTAACGCCGGACAGACTCTGGCCTGGGGCTGTTCCTACAGGGACCAGACAGAACAGGGCTGTGATGCTGAGCTTGGACATTTCAGGTGCTACGGCAAAGACAACATCAAATTACATAAAAGACATACTGCCCAGAGAAATACACGAATATGAAGATTCATGTTTAGAAATGGACGCTAGCTTTATGTTAATACTCAGCTTTAATTGAGAATGATGCAGGTACAGCTATAGTTCCTCAGTTACCAGAGCTGGCTCTCCACCAAGAAGCCCTTTTTGCTGGTAGACTATCACTGATCCTTGTTTTTAAAGCATTCACAACCAAGTTCACTGAATCTGGCTTTTTGAGCGTGCATGTCAGTGGCATGATGGTGATTCAGGTGTGATTAAGGTGTTCCAAAACTGGGCTTTGTAATTCCAGTGTCAGAAATCACTGACAAGTAGGAAAACCAGAAAGCCAGAACCAAAACCAAATCTGAACCGTTTAAAACACTGGGACATTCAGATATTCCCATGTACTTGACAAGAACTGAGCAGCATTAAAAGCGTTTAGGAATTTTGTTTGCTTGTTTGACCAAACTAACTAATGAAATATCAATAGCTCTGGATAAACTCATCCCAGAATACACCCAGGTTAAAATAACAAAATGAGAGGCCCCTGAGCTTAGGAAAACAGCAATAACGCTAGGTTAGAGAAGGGGGAAAGCACATTTTCTATGTAAAAAAGTCCATCTGTAAGCAATTGTGCTAATGCTTTAAAGATGATCAGCTAGGGCTTTTGGAGTCAAACAGGAAAACAACCCAAATTCTTATTGGGAAAGAAATTTTTCAACCTGAAAACAGATTCTGTCAAAATGTCCAAGGCCCAGGTTTGGGTTCTGCTAAAACCAGACTTTTACAAGACCCAGTTTGAACAGAACCGTTGAGCCCAGTTACCCTTTAACCTCACAGAGCAGCTGCAGAGGGAGGGAGACAAGAAACAGAAACCCGAACACAATGCTGAGGGTAAATCAAAATGAAACAGGAATTACAAAGTGCCAATCTCACCTTCATGCGGCTTTGTGGATGCACAGAGCGGGTGCTCGATGCTGCCGCTGGGAAGAGCCTTCAGCCAAGGTATTATTTGCACTGAAGTTTACCAAAAACGTTGAGCCTGGAAGAGGTGTTATCTGGACAATAAAGGTCAAGGACAGAAACCTGCAAGCAGATGTACTGGCCTGCTGGCTGAAAAGCTGCAGACTGCTGGGCGGCTGTGGTGGGAGAGAGCTGGAAGAACACAGGAGTTAAGAAGTGCAAGTTTGGTGAAAATCTGCTTTGGAATCAATTAAATTAATTCTAATTTCACTCAGTTGTTCTGAGCTTCTCCTTCCTTTGAACTATTTATGCTCAACTTTGACATTAAAATTTCATTTGCTTTGCCCAGAATTACTTTATTTAGCAAAGTTTAATTAGATTTTTGAGCACATACATATATATATATTAAAAATTCAGAAGTGCCCTAAACTGAAATAACATATTTCATGACAAAATGGGAACTTTTTCTTTATTTGATAAGAGGGGGCATTTTTTAAGTGAAAACTATTCCCTGATTTTCCAGAATTATCAGAAACCCGAGCAGTCTGTTGTTCCCTCAGCTCAGACGGGTAACACAGGCTCTGGTTCACTACTTACCACTTGTTCCAATAGACCGCACTGAAGATAGAGGAGTGAAATCCCAGAAAGGTTCTTTGCAAGCAATTATTCACCAAGACAAAAAAAATCATTAATTAGGTCATGACTTTCAGAGAGAATTAATGAAAATATTTTAGACATGTAAAATGAGCTTTAAATGCCAAAGTGTTCAGTAATTATTTATCAGACCAGATTTGCAAATAGTTTTGTACCTAAGAATCACAGAGCAATGTGTCTCACAGTGATGTTCGCCGCATTATTAAATGCACCATTTAATTAATTGTAAAATCTCGAGCAGTCAAAAATAATGGTAGCCAGCAGCTAAACTGCACACTAAATCTGCTCTGTAGCAACACGTTTCAGTAAATATTGATAGGGTGAGAAAAGAAAATCAGAGATAACGTTTCTGTATCTACAGATTCCCTTCGGTTCATCTCACTTGTCGGTGAAGATTTTTGGCTGTGCTGTGATTTTTGGTACAGACTATTTAACTCGATCAACATCTTCCTGCGTGTATGGTCTGTTCCGGGGCAGGTCTGCATTTGTGCTATTTGTATCTGCTTTTATACAATTGCTAATTGGTTTAGGAATCCAAAGTAACCTCGGCCTCAGGACAGGCAGCCGGTCTGGCTGCTCAGGGCTCATCAATCCCCGCGCTCGGTGCGGGCGGCTCTCTCTTGCCAACACCGCCACCTAATGCCCAAACACGCTCTACACGGCCATAGGCAGGATGAGCCCCCATGCTATGACTGCTTTCTGCACCTCCTGATCGCAGTCCTGCCTTCTCATTCACCGCTGTAAGACCAAGTAAGCGGGGTGATGCTGCCTCTTCTTAGGGGTGCTCCCCGCACGGACTGTTGGTAATGACCTTTTCCCCCCTTGCAGAAGGAGAGACACGTTTGTGAGGCGTCACACAACGGCAGAAGAGACCTCCTGCAGGCTGCGGAGCTCAGCCCAGCCCACAGCAATGGTATTTTGTGTGTAGGGAGAATTAAAGGGAGAAAACTTCCAAAGAGGAAGTGGTACTGCCAAAATCCAGATTTCCTTAGTTCTAATCTTCCTTACGCTCAACCCAGAAGCCCTTCCTCTGGAACGATATTCCCATAGCTACTAGTCTTCCCAGTATTTCACATGCGACCCAATACTGGACTCTGCACCTACCAATAATGAATTCCAAACTATATATCAAATAACCGACCCTTGTTACAGATGACAATACATGTCAAAAGGGGCATACTTGTAATTAGCTTGTAGCTACTCAACCTGCATAATTACACACGGTAATCATGTTGCAGCATGTTTGGAAATGCTGGATCTCATTTTCACCAGTAATCCTAAGTCATGTGAATATCTTCTGCAGGAACTACTACTTTAGATGTTATGAATTAACATTAAGATAAAATTGAATTAAATGTACTGATTTTAATGTCATGAACGCACTCATAAGTATTTTTTCCCCTGAGAACCATCTGCAATTTAAAGACTTGCTAATCCTAATTAAATGCACTTTTCTCAAATGTGAGCAAATGAACAGAGAAATCTGCTCAGTAACACAATTGTATCTTCTTCTTCCCCTTCGTGAAATCAGAAAATAAACTCTTGTGATTTAAGAGCCTTCCTTAGAAAAGAAAATGAGTGTTACTTCTTCCCATTTTCATGACATACAGTAGTCTATGTATTTTCCCTGGTAATTCATTAAAAGCCTAGGAAGATCTCTCAAACAAGTGCTTTTGATGCTGGTCTTAACAGTTACAGGCACTGTAGAGAAACACTGTATTTTAGTTGTGCCTTCCAGCATTTCAGACAGAACTTTACATCCTCTTGATACCCTGCTTGGAGGTAACAAACAGAACCTGGCACTCCACAGGTTACCACGCAAAAGCAGGGCTTCACTGGCATGATCAGGGTGGAAACCAGAGCTGCCCAAAGGGTTGAGAGCATGACTTAACCGACACCTCAGCTCCAGCAGCTTTACCAACTCCAACAGTAAAAAAAGACCCTGGCTTTACCCGCTGCCTCCATCTCTTTGGTTTTGGCCTTCCTCCAGTCTTAGCCTTTCCATGATCCAATCTCTAGCTGAGGATAACATTAATTTCAAAGGAATAGCAGCAAAAAGAGTTTTAGCAGTATTAACGTAGCTCACAAATGAGGAACTAATTACATGACAACACAGATGTGGTAACACTGGGAAAAATACCTCCAAAAATCCCACACTGTTCAAAGATGCAAAGCATCTGAAGCCAGAAAGACTTTTCAACCTTCAGTTGAATATCCTTGTACTGGTTCTGTATCTAAGATCTCCCTCTCAATCAGTTAGTGAGATCTTCTCTTTAATATGACTTTTTATTCAACAGCTTGCACAACTCAAACTGGTACAGCAATGCAGGCATCCAATACCCAAAGTCACTAGAATACGCATTTATTACCTCCAAGTCAGACTAGCTGATTTGAAACTACTAAAGGCACAATAAAGAAGGACTCTTGGCACTCCTAAGAGGCACCAAAGGAAGGCTGTGGTTGACCATAAAGAGGACTTACAAAGCTATTTCCAAAGCAAGTGACAGATCCACACACCACATGATTTTATTAAGCTCCCACACTTTGAAGCTTTTATCCTCCCCGAACAGCACTGCTTTTATTGAAGAAACTAGTCTAACCTGCTTCTACCAACCTTATCATAGCAACAAGCACAAGCCTAGCACAGGAATCAAAAGCTGAAGCTGTGGTGCCAACAAGGCTGTAGTCACTTGTAAAACTGAGCGTGAGTACAGCTGATGTATATTGGGAACCTCACCTGATGAGCTCCCTTTCTCTTGAGAATGAATTGTCTTTGATAAGTCTTTTCTAGCTGTCTTCCAAACTCACAATCTAGTTTTGGGATACGGTCAGATCTATTGGCGAGGTCTAACACCTCAGCCGAGTTCCGAGAACGCATCAGACCTAGAGATTTCTCAGAACTCATTTGGATTCAGAAACAGGTTAAGCCCCTACAAATTCTGAAGCCTCACAAAAAAAAAAAAAACACAAATCCTTGCTCCCCTCTATTTTATGACCACAAAAATTGTATACAATAACTCAATTTCCTTTCTTGAAGGAAAACAGCTGAAGGAAAGAAGGGTTTTTTCGTTATATTAATTTTGCTCTTCAGCCCCACAGATTTTCTGGGAAATGACTTAGTATTTTCATATAAGCAACTGGACAAGGCATGAATTTGGTTTTGGTTATTGGCAGGTTCTCCTTCTCCCCCCTCCCCAGCAGCTCAAGTATGACAAAAAGGTCAAGTGAATATGAAATTCCAGGCAACTCACTTCAAGCTTTAAAAGCAAGACACATAAACCAGTTTTGCAAAACACCAAGTCTATATTTACATCCGCATGTAATAATATACTCAACTAAAGTGAAATACATCATAAATTAAATGAGTAATGTGTGCCTACTGCTTGATGACTTCCGGTTTCAACAATTAAAATAAAACAAAATGGAATGAAATAAATACATAAAGAAAAGAAAAGAAAAAGAAAAATCAACAATTTGTACCTCTATATATGCACTGTTATTTCCAAAAACATACAAAACCAGTAGTATCCCAATAGTTAATACTGATGGGCAAAGTGTATTCTGAAGTACAGGGCTGAGCTGCCATGAAAATAAAGTCTTTTCATGTCCATTTTTCATTCCAACCCCAAGATACCTACCCAAAAAAAAGCCTTGAGGGAAACTGTACCAGCGTGAAGGGAGATTAAAAACAAAAAAGTCTTAGGTGTGTTTGCTGAAACATTTTAAAACCCAGCCCCGTACTTTTAAATCACAGAACCCCGTAAGGTACACATGATCGTTACAGCATGCATTCTATAAGACTCATTGAAAGATCACGCAAAAAAATAGATTAACCATTTTCCAGGTGAATTCATCTTCAAAAAATAGGCTATAAAAGTGCAAAACTAGGAAACCAAAAATCTAGATTATGTACATATGGCTCAGCTTATGAACAGGAAAAAAGGTAAATAGTGTACAATTTCCTGATACACAGCACTTCATTACATCGCCAGTTTACAGAGACATTAAAAACAGGTCCCATATACAGGAACTAAGACATACAACTGGAACATCTCAAGTTGCATAATGAAAAAACAAGAGTTTCTAGGTTTTGCTATCTTACATTTGTTGTGTGAGGGAAGAAAGCAAAATGAACAGTGCAAAATTTTTCATTTTTGTTGTTTTACTAAAATATATGGAAGTCAAAGTCAGGTACAGAAGAAGTTAAGTCTTTAAACTACAGGCTTTGTGAGAAGCAACTAGGGAATGCAAGTCAAAATATGCAACAACTCTGCTTTACTGGCTGATAACTGGCCATCTTCCCTTTACAAAAATTAAACTGCATGTGCATTAGAAAAAACTCTTGTTGTCTTCACACAAAAATAAAAGGAGATATTCTCCCACTTACAGGTTATTTCTCACTTATTTTAAACACCCATTAGATGCTAAAACTCGACATCAAGAAGCTTTCAAGCACAGTCAAGCAGGCTATACCATAGCCACATCCCTTTTTGAAGTCTGTAGATCCCATATTCATATTGCAAGTCTGCTTGTGACTTTACAGTTTGGACAAAGGTGCAAAGTAGTTTTCTCCTCTAAATGTAACCGTATTGAGTTTAGTACAAAACTAAACATTTGAAACATTTAGATTAACATTGTTTCTCATGCAAGTCCTAGATATTTTCTGTTGTAAAAGTTTGTATGTTGGTAGAGATGTTTAAAAGGCTTCTCTGAAGAACAGCAAGCAATGCCAAGAGAAGAATCCAACCACATTTCAGAAACACCACACTGAAATCCAAATGTCAAGTATTGCCTCATCCTTGCATTTAAAAATATGCTGGAAACAACCCCAGGGAAACAGATCCCTCCCCAACACATTATGGTCCAAACATATACAAGGCAGCATATACAACATATACAAGCAAAATGGCAGCACCGTTGCTTTGATGTTCACAACATTTATTAACTGAACAGTTTCAGACAGTTTATTTGGAAATTGTTTTAAAAAACTAACATAGTTCAACAGAAAAAAAGATGAGACACTTTCAACCTTATGAAAAAGAAGCATTAAGCCAACAGGATTTCAGCTTCAGTATTTACAGTTACCTGAGGTGCAAGGATTATATATTCTTTCAAAGAGAAACTCTTCAGCAGCACTCAAGTATGTAAAAATATAATTCCTACCTAATATTTGGTCAATTAATTCTAATGAAAAATACTTAAAAGTCAATGTCAAGATAAACATTCTCCACACACCTTCATAACCCAATTGTTTAGACTACTTTTTATGGCTATTTGGTACAAAATGTTAACAGAACCAGTATTATAAAACTGTAGTGTTTCTCTATATAGTACAATCACAGCTTAGTTCAGTAGCTTTCACCATTCATTTTTCCTCAAGAGATGAACTGCAGGTATAACTCCATAGAACATGCACTTGCATCCTTAGACCTAGGAGAAAAAAAAGAAAAAAATACAAACAAAAAATAAAGAAAACAATGAGAACAAAAATATAGTTTTGTGTTGTATGAATATAAAATAGTACAACACATTTTTTGCATCTTTAAAACATAAAGGGAATTTCTTCTGCATCTTTCCATAAGTTTATTTCGGAATTGGTATTCCGTATATATACATAAGGTCTGTGTCTTTCGTTTGCCAAATAAAAGCTGGCAATCAAGACTACTTTTGAAGATATTTAAGTGCCACATAGAAATACAGGCAGGAAGTTGAGTTTAAACAAGCAGAACTAGGTGAAAATATGCTTACTAGGGGGATAATAAAATAAGGAAGATTAAAAGAATATCAAGAAATAAACCAATTTATTTTAAAAGCTGTCAACTAGATGTCAAATAGCTTTGCTCCCCAGATATGCCAAACCTTTCCATAAAATAGTGTGTGTTGGTCCACATACTATAGCATTCAAGACATATCTCCTTAAATTTAAATAAGGAAAATTATCTGTAGCTCTGGGTTTGGAAAAAGCAGAGATATATTTATTTATAGTCTTATAGAGTACCTATCTCTTTAGCAGCTTAAGAACGTTGCAAACACAATAGGGTGGTTAAAGCCTGAGATACAGCTACAGAACTGAAGAGATGAAACACAGGAATCCAGAATACCAGGCTAATTCTTTTCACTTGACCTGTTTCTCTAAGAAGCTACACCCACCCCTCAGTCAAACAAAGGAAAAACTATTTGGAGGAGCCTCTCCAGTACACAAAGATAAACTGTCCAGTAGCTATCAGCTACTTCTCTAAGAAATAATCCACAAAAAAAAAAAAAAGGAGTTGTTGTCTGAGGCAATCGTCACAATCTTCAGAAGCTGTCAAATGAGTAACATCTACATTTTCAGGAAGGGCTAACCAGCATAACCTCCCATAGGATTCATGAATTGTGATAACAGCACTTCCTCTCTACTTCTCCACACAATGCTCTTCAACCCTCAAGTACTGATTTAAGGGGAAAGCACCTCATTGAACACTTCCCACTGATACTGTAACTCTTTAGTATATTTATCTACTAGTAGATCTTCCATTTCTTTTAGAAAAGCATCTGTGGTTTTTTTACGCAAGCCATTACCACTATTCAAAGTAACTAATACTGCTGCACTAGTATTTGATTCACTTCATGGAACAGGGGGAGTTTGTATTTTCAGCTGTTCTGGTTCAGACTTTCATGACCTCTCATCATGCTACGCAGCAACCTTTGATGCTGCAAGTACACAACACAACATTAAAGTAACAATTAGATCAAAAGGTTTATTTACCGTTTCTTGAAATAAATGATCAAGTCCTCTTGTCACTTGGTCGAAAGTGTGCATTGCCAATGAAGCTTTCGTAACTTCGCTTCTGAAGCACGCTGCTAGGTAAGTGTTGGTATGACACTGATCTCTTTCCTGACAAAAATTAATGTAGAGAAGTTAGAGTTATTTCCTGCTAATCAAATCAATCAGACATTCCGTTGTGAGCAAGGCTACATCAGCATCCAGAATTCCACAGATGCTAACACAAATAGCTTCATCAGCAGGGCCCAAAACAACAGATAATCCTAGTCCAATTAGAGATCAGATCAAATTCAGTATCCAGCACAAATACAGGGAGAAAGACAAATATTCATCATCAGATTTGTTCTAACCTGGACACATGATGTCCATCTCTCCAGATTTTGCTCATTTATTTGCAAGAAATTTCTTTCCTTAACTCATCATACAGGAGGCTTCAACTTCAGAAGGTTTAAGTGCTGTAGTACATTCATACACAGCATGACACCAACATATCTAGCTTCTGTATTTGTTTGGAAATTGAATTTTGAGAGGAAAAACGGGTATACTACATTATTGCCATCATAGATTATATGGCAAATGTGACACCTTAAAGAGTGTTAATATAAATTTACTTGAAGACCTTTGTTAAGCAATTTTCATTCTAGTATACAGGTAATTTCATGTTTATCTGAGACCATTAATTCAGATTTATAGATGTGAAATCAATGCCTGTTCCATAGTAAGTCTTATTAGCTTAAGCAGTCAAAAACACTTCATAAAATTAAGGAAAAAGTCAGGAATCATTACTCCCACAGGATACAAAAAGCCCAACTGCCATCCATATTCCATGAAAGCTTTAAATGCAGCACTGAAAAAACCTAGCAAGCTTTAATTAAATTAAAATGGCAAAGCTAAATTAATATTTCAACAGAATCTACAAAGCCATTGGAGTGTGTCATGAGCAATTGTCTTTAATTTGCAGCCTCTGCCAGATCAATCAGCCAACAGGTTATCCTTGATAGCACGTTGCCATTGCAAAGGCAACTAATTTGAAAATAACACAAACTGAGTGGTTTCAGAATGTTTCTGTCTCTTCAGGGCAACACAGAATAGCAGAGCTTACAAGCAGTAACGGATGGCATCATGCTTTAATCAAGTTTGCCAAGTGGAACATATTCTCATGACAACTTGATCCAGCATTTAACATGCGACGCAACATGTTCATAGGACCTAAATAATGTTGCCACAGGCACACAAGCCCTTAAAAAAGGTTTTGTCATCGTGTTTTATAGTATCACCAGAGTTCAATAAAAAGACTACAGAAAACTTCAGGTCTATACCTGCAGTACTTTGCATATGGTATCTTACAAAGTACATCTTTGAGGACTTGCAACTCTTACAGACAGTTGTTCTTTTTAACAAAGGAAGAATCTGCAGAAGCTTTCATCTTTACAATCTCCACCCACCTTAAAGCTCCCATACTGAGAAATTTGCCTATCTGCTCCTTTATACCCTCTCAACCATCAAGGCTTGGGTTGGGAACTTCTAGGCAGACTGGTTGGAAAACTAGGAAATTAGCCTTAACCCCCTACATTTTATTGCACATGTCTTTTATTGAGGTTATTAAGAAAACCCCATAGAGGAGGTCTTGTTTCACAAGTCTTTCCACTATAGGTAACAGCCATAAAAAGTTGCTTTTCTTGCCCTGAGACAGCACCATGTAACAATGAAGTCTTTATTTCCAGGACAACAATACTGTCAAATTAGTTGCAGCCATAGTTTTGAGAGTTCTTAAGTAACAAGAAACAGTAGAAAGTTCTTTACTACAAGTTAGGGTCTCCAAGCTTGTATCAAAGAGGAAGAAAAGCCTACCACAGAGATTTTTCTGGCAGACAGGTGGAACTTGCAAAAGAAGAACAAGGTGGATTCCAATTAAGTAATTGTTTAAAAATAATACTGCATCAACCAGTACATCATCAGGCTAACCTCACTACAACTACTGGCAAAACAAGAGAACTTCCCTATCCCTAATGTACAATAATGGTGGAAAGGAGTAAGATACTGCCCACCATCTAGTCCTCAGAGCAGACTACTCATCTAGCTAGTTGAAGCTGCAAGAATTTGTAACTTCCCCCTTCTTGGTTTCATAAAAATTAAAAGCGTTTTACATAACATCAAGAGCATTCCCTCAAAATCCTGAAGCTCAACAAATATTAATGTCATTAGGCACAAATCCTCAGTCAGAGCAAATTAACGGAGTTTAGTCTATAAGGACAGCCATGTCCTCCCTCAGATGTTGAGATCACACATGAAGTTCTTAGTTGCTATCAACCATTAATTTAAAAAAGTAAATAGTCTTGCAAAACACTCTAAATTCCACAGCTGCATGAGTAATTTCTGTGCTCAGAAAAAAAGCCTGTATTTAATTCTCTCAAGATCACTAGGAATCAAAAGACAGCAGCATTTGTCTTTCTGCCCATCCCTCTGCATTCTATGCATAACCTAGTGCCCATTGTACATTCCTCATAGCAATTCATGGTACAGTTCATGGTACACAGACAACACTCTTCATAAACTGAGAATTACGCCTATTTCACAACCATTTCAGTGAGTCAACTGTGATGCTGGCTTTTCCTTTATCCACTCCCTACCAGACTAGAAACAGAACTGTAACACTTTCCTTCATCCTTGCACAACCCTCTAGCAAGCCTGAATATTTTGAAGACCACAACCTTAAAATAAGCAAATAAAAACCAGAACAGAGTTAGTGAATACATTTTTTGCCACATAACTAAACGCAGATTTAGTATTTCACAGTTCACCCTTACCTAAGGTAACACACCCGTGCTTGTTAGAATCCCAAGACTACTTCAGAAGAACAATCTGACTGATTCCAGGGAACACGAGTATTCACAGAGTTTAAGAACTTAGCAGAGGCTTTAAGACACACACAGTATTCATTTTTATAACAGGATCCTCATTTCAAAATTGAAAGTCCCACATTTACAGCCAAGTCAGTACTGACCACAGCTCAAAGTCACAAGTACCATCTTCTACAAACAGTCAGACAACTGCTTAAATATCACCTAGCACCTTTGAACCTTGGTCTCCTGCTAAGTTTTGAGGATGTTGACTAAGAACACTGAAAACATGTATTTCATGAAAGTACCAGTTTTCCAAATACATCCCAAAACATTTCTCTCCATTAGTCCCAGCCTTCCACAAAGCTTTACAACTCAGCGTAATGAGAAACCATGATTAGAATAGCAGAAATACATTGTCTTGATTTAACAAGATATTGTTCCTATCAAAACCTAAACATTATAAAAACCCATTGAAGAACAGAGGTATAAGATTTAAATGAGTTTTATGATTTGTAATACACCCTTTTCTCCAACTGAAGGGAACAATTGTGTGTGACAACCTCTTTGATTTTTTTGGTAAGGGCTTTTATTAATGACAGTCCAAGACATCTTGTATATTAAACAGAAAGGCTCATTCCATATCCTGGATAAGCTAGCATGTCTGGAGTGTTCTGATGAGCAGACAATGCATGTTTGCCATCAGAAACCCATGGCAGGGGAAAGAGGAGGGAACTTGAGGAACTTTAAATATCTGTTTAAAATTCAGACCTACCATGCCTAATTCCCCAAGCCAGGAGTTTGCTGAACTTGGATTTTAAATATAAAACCCAAGCACTTGCTGGACTTGGTGAAATGCTAAGTACAGCTTTATTTTCTCTGTTTCAAGGTGGGTATGCACTTATTTAGATTTCATTTGCCTTTCTTTGCAATAGTTTAAGACATTGCAATGGTTTGAGACAAGACCAGGTTGGACAGAGCTTTGAGCAGCCTAGTCAAGTGGAAGGTGTCCCTGCCCATAGCAGGGGGTTGGAACTAGATGATCTTCAGGTCCTTTCCAACCCTAACCATTCTACAATTCTATAATTTAACTAGGAAGGAGATACAGTACCTTCTACTGCAGAGCTGGTTACTTGGCCATTGCTAGATCCACAAGAACTGTAAAGCGATCCAGAGCTATATGGCTCATAAGGTTTGAGAACAGTCAATACATTAGGAGGATCAACATCATCTGAATTCAGAAGCCCTTGTTTGGTTGGCAAAACAGAGGATGCAGGTTTGGTGCGAGAACATTCCTGAGGTAGCAGATTTGCATATCTGTTTGCAGCACGAAATCTGCCCATTTCGTATCTTCTGTAATTAGCCATTGGAGAGTCAGTATGTTCAACAGCTAACAGATTAGGTTTCATTCGTTTAGAAGATGTTTCACCATAGTCTAGATTTACATTGCTCACAGATTTACCACAAAGATAGTCTCTTCCTCGATGACAAGGCCAGGCAGATTCATTTAGGTGGGAGTCAAGAGCTGCATTCATACTGCTGCTTACTAGACCAGATTGAGACACTGGGACACTTGGAGCTTTGAATTTAGATTCAGATCTTTTTACTCTGTCCAATACTGGAGAGATACTGGAACTGGAGTGCATTTCTTGCTGAGGTTGTCTATAGTTATTTGCCTGAGCTCCAATATTACTTTGCTGTTTATGAAACTTGAGGTTACTTGGGACTGTGCTGCTTGAGTCAGTCACTGAAAAGAGAGGGACTTTGTTCTGCGTAGGGTGACATTGTTTAGCTTTCCCTGTTTGCAACTGTTTTTGCTGTGTAGATGGGGAAGCCTTATTTTTGTTAGTATTAAAAGACAGAGGAAGCACATCTTTACCAAGCAGAGCTGGAGGGCATCCAGTGCGTCTGGCTTTAGCTAGAACTTTGTTTCTACAGCCATTTTTGTTAATGGTGTCAGGATTGTATTTGTGCATCAGCCTCTGGTGCATCATTAGGACTTCTGGGTAAAATGTTCTGTAACCACAAAATGAACAGGTGCTGGGTGCTGCCAGGTCTTTAGTTGAAACCACTGAACATTCTTGTGAAGTCCCAATAGATAAGTTCAAGGGCTTTTCTTGAGAGTCCACCACAGGTTTGTGTTTGTAGGTTCCAGTGCACTCTAGCACATCATTCACAATTTTTCCACCCTTTACAGCACAAACATACTGGACATCATCTCCATCTGATGCCACAGACTCCTTTCTGTCTCTTTTATAAGGAATACAGGGCTGAGCTTCCTTTGCTTCCTTCTCAGCCTTTAGTTTTTCTGGGTAAGGAGTGGACACATTCTCGTGCATTTTAGTTGAATTGTTACAAACAGAACCTTTGTTCAATTCCCTAGAATTATTTTTCATTTTTAAAAGGACTGTGCTGCCTATTGCATTTTTCAAGGACAGAACTTCCTTTTGCTGCTTGGTAGCTGGGCAGCACACAGCATCTTTGGCACAATCAAAAAGCTTCTTCGAATTTTTGGTTTCTTGAGCACCAACAGCAGCCAGCAAGAGCTCCTGACTCTGCAATGAAACTTTGCTTTCACTTTTCACGTCTGCTGCACTATCAGCTTGCTTGTCCTTGTGATGCCTCTCTAAATGATACCTCAGTGAAGTTTTCTGTGCTGCTGCATACTCACAGAATTCACATTTGTACGGTTTTTCACCTGAAACACAGTTTTAGCAGTCAACAATTTGACACAATTTGATTGAAGTCTTTAATACAATTAAAGACATGGGAATAACGTAGACTACGAAACAGTAAAATATTTTCTTTTCCCTGACACGTATTCCTAACTCCCAAACTCATCTAGATCATTTAAAGAACTACATCTCTCTATTTTTACTAACTACAGTGACATCTTCTGGCTACAAAGAAGATATTTTCCACACACTGGCTATGTATGGAAGTGGTAGCTGACAATATGTTTGGCAGAGATAAGCATGAAGTATAACTGTGGGCCAACTCCAACAATTTGTAGCCCTTGATCATACCACAAGTATGCTATTCAACAACACAAATGTTATAGTTCATCTATAAATACAGCCAATTCAAAAAAAACTGGGACATATATTAACAGGAGTAGAAAGTTTGTCTGGCTATGGAAAACAAGAAGTTGAACTGAAAATAGACATAGCTTTTTCCCAGGTAGCAGCAATTGGCAAATGATCAACTCAGTACTTGGGAAATAGGTTGTTTGGTTTGGGTTTTTATATTAAGAAAATACACACCACAAACCCAAAACTTTTTGCTAGACTGCTAAAAGCAGAAAGAACTGATGTTTTCTAATATATTGTGATCTTAACAGTAACATAATTAGCCCTATTCAAAAAGATTTACACTGATGTAAATAATTCCTTCTAAGAAATTTCAGTCAGGTTTGGTTTTTTTTTTTCTCCTTCATTCAACTTTGTTCTTAATATCAGTAACTTTCTTCCGCAAAACCAAACATTCTATCTAATTGGGTTCAGAAGACTTCCTTCCCCTCCCACAAAGGAGAAGCCCATTTACCTGTATGAGTTCTGAGATGAATATTGAGGTAATAATTGGAGCGAAAATACTTTCCACAATAGCTGCATTCTCTGGAGGCTCCAAGGTTTTTAACTTTTGCTCTTTCCAAAACATCTTCATTTTTATCTTTGGAAGAAAATATAGCTACATTATAAAGAGCAAATGCAAATTTGGAGTCTCATTTAAAACTATAAATAACTTATCTATCTTTTTTTAAGGAAAAACACAGAATGATGAACTACTCTCAACTCCTATAGTCTATGAGCATTTTGTGTTCTGTACTGCTGCACACTTAGCAACCAAAGAGAAAGAGTTAAAAAGGTTTCCATCTGCGTCAAGTAATACTGTGGTTAGTGACTGTAATGTAGTGACACAGGACAAATAAGATGCAAAACTAGGTCTCGGAGAAGAAAACAAAAACCTTTGTCTTTACTGACCTACAGGAACTTGATGGAGAATGGCCCATAGCAGAAATCAGCATGGGTTTAAACCGGGTTCTTTTATTAAAGGGAGTGCTTGATAAGTATGATCATGATCATTCAGACTGCAGAGGTGCTTGGCACACACAGTATAACATCAGAAGGTGTTTTAGGGAAGGAAGGCAAGAAGAAATATAGGGTTTCTTATTAATTGTAACAATATTATTATTTCTGTGCTAACTAATGGAGTGGCATGCCTGTAATAATGACTACCTTGGATTTAATGAGCAATATTCTTTCACTGGAAGCATTAATGCTTAAGCTTTGACAAATATGGGAGTAGGAAAGTGACAGCGGTTGCTAGTTCTGTGAAACGTGTATTCAAGAAACAAATTCACAGATTAAAAACTGGCTCCACTCAAGTGTAAGCAGCAGCAGTTACCACTGGAGGGCGGCAAGTACAGCATAATGTCTAACAACGGGAGAAAGCTTACACACAATGCACCATTCAAATCAACATGATTTCTCTGGCAGGCTGAATTGAAAAAAAAAAACATCAAAACAGCTGCAGTAAAATATCTAAATCAAAGCTGACTGGAAAGCTACAGTAGGAAGAGAAGGAAGAGGATCCTTTGCTTGACACGATGTCAGATATATAACAGATAGGAACTTCTAGGAACTGTTTTAAGCTATGTGTTGGAAAGTTCCTGTATTGGAAATGCTAAGTATGGCTAAACTATAGACAAGCCATAGCTGTTTAAAACAAACATAATGTCTCAATAAGCATGACTTAGCACCCCACAATGAAAGCTGTTGCAGTTTAGGATAAGACACTGGGAAACAAAACAAGCAAGTTAACATTAGGTAATAATTCCATTCCTTTGTTACTGGAGGCAAAATAAAGGGCTGCACATTACCAGAAATGGAAAAGTCAGTTGCATTTGCCAGGACATTCTGTACGTTGTGTCTTTTCTTAAGATTATGCAAGTGTCTGTTCTTTAAATGCAGACTCAAAGTTTGTCACACACTAAAGTACTAGATTAGCTAGAAGACTTTTGCTGTTCCTTTTTGTCTCTGGACATGCAATCTTTTTTCAACTAAGGAATCATGCAGTATCACTTGTTTTTCTAAGACACTGTGAGATGCAGAATTAATTCTGGGTAACATACAGACTAAGCCCATCAACTCTGTTAAAGAGAAATTTTAGCAACCCTTCAAGGAAGAGGAGTTAAATATATGCCTCTCTTACATACATGATGTCCACATATTAATAGCTTGCATACATGTCCTTATGCAACTAATTTAAAATTGCTAGTTCTGACAAGTTACACGCTGTTCAAAAGAAACATAGAGCCTGCAGTTTGACAGAAAAAGTTTGGAACTATCCTTTGCTTGACAGGGTCTTAACTGCTGCTATAAAGCATTGTACATTTTCTGCCCTTTCTTACAAGATGCATGGAATAAAAGTGAAGCTGCAATGATTTCCTCAGAAATGCTACTTTTAAACATGTGCTGGACAAGAAAGGATAGGCAACACTGAAAAGTACCCAGTAAATGGGGGGAGGAGGATATGTTTATTTAAACAGTGACTTTTCCTGGACTGATTGTATTCAATTCCAGTAACCCAAATCAAAGCTGTAAGAAAGCCATTCAACTTCAACGATCTCAGAAGGGTGGTGTCAGAACCTATGTTCCCCTAATTTTAACTCTTTTTTTCCCCTTCCCCCACCATAACATTTAATATATCTGGTTAAGTTCTGGAAAGACAAGAGAGAAAGGCAAGATGCATTCATTAGCCCTAAAGAGCTCCTAAACAATACAGTAACAGCTATTTCAAACTTATGGGCTCAAAACGCTACTCACCTAAATTAAGTGTTTCTGGAAGCCCGTCTTCAGATCCATCTTCAGAGCCCCCTTCTATCCGTTCTCCTGTTCCATTTTCATCCAGACTTGCAATTATATCAGCACAGCATGTCCTGGAAACAGCTGAAGTCTCTGCATCAGTCCGCCTGTCTCTCTTATGTACTCTGGAATGAAGGACTAGCTGGTGGTATGTTCTGAAGGCTTTACCACACTGTGAACAGTGTGTTGGTTTCTCTTTGTTCTGGGACAATTTAGAATCCATCTCCATAGAAGGCACTTCACTACCAGGATGTTTCAATTTGACTTGGGATAAGTTACCATTCCCTGTGTAACTGCTGTTTTTATTTACTCTTGACTTCCCAGTAGTTTCAGTCTGGCTACCTTTATTTGCATTCCAAATTTCACCGAGTTCCTCTTTATCAGAAGATGAATCATCATTGTCTGTACTTACTTCATGCCCCAATTCTTTAGTTTGGCCACGGCCAACTGCGATTTTACCTTTGGTAGCCAGCTGCCATGCTTGATATGTGGTGAAAGGATCTAGTTCAGCTATCCATTTCACAGGCTTTTGCGATTTGTTTTCTGGAACAGAGTTTGGTCTTAAGTTCAAGAACCTAAAAAATTCCTCTTTCTGAGATGTTTCTTCTGCATTAGGTTCACCAGTCACTTGGGGGCTTTCACTACTGGGTACCGATTCTTTGGTGTGCATTTTACTGTGCTCAATTAGAGTCTCTTTATTGTGAAATAGGAAACCACAAACCATACAAATTTTGTAAGGTGACGTTACGTTTTCAGTTACATGCTCCTGCACCACCTCATTTATTGTTATGGGACTTTCAGAACCTTGTTGGTGCTTGTTCCTAGAACCAGGCTTTCCAGTATGCGTTCTCATGTGATTTTTGAGGAACCACGGCTCTTTAAATCTTCTTCCACATACATTACACCAATAGGTGAAAGAATCCTTATGCTTTTTCATGTGCACCTCAACGTCAAAAGCCTCACGAAATGTTTGTCCACAAACTTTACAACTCAATTCTTCACTGTCTTTTTCATTGTTTGGTAAAGGCAAGTTTGTTCTCACTTGACATTTATCTAGAGGACTAAGATACTCTGCTTCAACACGCAGAACAGCTGGTTCACAAAGAGTGGGCCTATGCTGTGTTAAAACATGCTTACCAAGTTCTTCAGGATGTTTAAAAGTCTCGTCACAGAACATGCAGTCCAGAGGCATGCATCCCTCAGCTTGCATGAGAAACTTTTCTTGCAAGCTTTTGTAAGAGATTGTGTTTGTTCCTTTTATTGTCATTGAGGCATCGTTATTCTCCATCTGTGCACCAACGGTACTTGCTATTCCATCCGGTCCATCCATGTATGCCAAGAGAGGCTGAGTTGGCATGTTTCCTATGTTCTATTCCCTATGACGTGTTTCAATGTAAGGTTTCAGTTCTTTGGGGATGCTCACTGATCACAATAAGGACACTTGTAAAGTTTTCCAACATCTGCTCATAAGTCTAAGCTAAAACACCTCTGCCAAGAAGATTTTTTCCACAAGAAAAAGGTTTTCCTTTTTGTTTTTGTCTGTGTTCAAGCAAAAGTATCCATCAGTTCTCTCAGCGACACAAAGAACTCCAGCACCTGGAAAAGAGAAGAAAATAGTCAGACTTTTAAAAATAAGAAGAATTGTCTCCCAGATAATGAGAACATTATGGCTAGGAAATTATCAGTGCTTTTGAATACTGAAAGCACACTTCTAATAGCCAGTGAGGGGTAGCTAGAAGGCACTCTGGCCACTTTTCTACCTACTGCAGTTGAAATAGTATGGTTTTGAACATCCCTGTATTCCACTAGCTGGGTTTCTGTATTAAGATTGCTTTGTCTACTATTAAGGTAGCAAACAAAGTATAAAAGCCATACTTTGTCTACTGTCTGTTCTAAATTTACTCTTATCCAGTTACATAAAGCTGCTGAAACTATATTTCAATACATACAGTACTGTAAGCACTTATATGCAGCAAGCCAAAGTAACCTTTCCTTGAACCTGTGAAACAAGTGTTTAGACACACAGTAAAACTACTCATTCATGCTCTGAAGGCTGCTGAGCAAAAGACTTCCTCCCTCCCCAAGACCAGAGAGTTTGCAACTAGATTTCATAGTGCAGGTACACAGTAGGTGTCAGTAAAAACTTTTGTATTCAGAACTATTCACTAGTACCACTAACCAAAGCTTTTACTATCATCCACAGATTTACAATCTGTAACAGTTTTGGGCTGGCACAGTTAGATCAAGAGGCCAACTATTACATTTAAAAAGGAAAAGCTTCTCATTTCAAACTGCGTGCAACAATGTGCTTTTTTTATTACACTCAAAAGGGAAGGTTTAATCTTCAGACATGCTTTAAAGGGGTTATAATATAGTTAATTACAACTCCAACTTAAATATCTAAATCTGCATGAGTTGTAACGCCTGCAAGCACCAATCGATGGCCACCTCTCTCTGGGCTAGCAAATTATAGTGTCATAGAGCTCAGGACTCCACGTGATCAAATTTTTGGATAAAGGAAAAGCCTACCAAACTAATACAAGGCCATTATAAACTGAAGAGGAATCATTTTGAGATAAGACATATTTCCAAGTAAAAGGATATCAAATGAAAAGAATGCATTCAAAATCTGACTCAAACTTTCACAAATTATTTCATAAAAAGGCAGTTGGCCAGTGATTCACATTACTTGAATTAATATGCCTGAAAACACAATATGCTCTATAGCTCTTATAGCAGAAGACAAGAACCCAGGCAAAGTCAGGTTTTAAAATTCAGTTCAACTTCCACCTCAGACTTACTTTTGAGAAAAATAGAAACATTTTGCTTCATTTCAGGCAAAGAAAGAGTAACAGTTCAACTGCAATAGCACAGGCTACAGACTTCCATGACAAGTAACTGTAGCAAGTAAAGATGGTTCGTCTGTGCCACTGAGGCTACCTTTCTCCTCTGATCAAGCAGTGCTTGTTGGACAGAAAAAGGTGGTCTTAAGCCTTGAAATCTTCAAATGTTCAGTAGAAATCAGCCATGGGAACTTGAAAAGTTTATAAAGCTCAGTGTCCTAAACATGTTTGCAGACAACATGCCTGTAAGGCCACGGGCCAGCAGAACCCACGTGTCCAGCAGCCATGGGACAGAAGCTTTAATCAGCTGAAGGGAAAAGGCAACCATTTATAGACTCAAGCTTTGATACAATGCCTTCAACTTCATTGGATACCTTTACCTACCACAGAACAGTCAAGCCCAGGCAAGATAACCGCCTGGGAAAGGAAACATAATACCACATTGCTAGGAGTCATAGATCCAACATTTCAAACACTCCCTACACTACAGCCTTGCCATGAGAATACTCTTTGGTCTTCCATTTTAAAAGTTAGCAGCGTCTTTTCCACCATCATGCAGACAAGATGATCCTGGCATCCAGTGTGAAGATGCATTTAAAAAACAAACAAACAAACAAAAAAAAAAAACAAAACACCCAGAGAATAAAATCCCAAAACCTGCACAATGAAACAAACAACACCCCCACCACCACCACCCCAGAATGCCAATATAACATAAAATTCTTTCCACTTGCTTGCCTTCCCCCACCCCTCTGTATCTCCAGAACCTAGTGTCTTCATCATCCAGGTCCAGACAATGATCAGATCTAATACCATGAAGCTTCTAGCTTTTTTTAGACACAGGTTGTTTCAGGCCTGGGCCAGAGACTCATGCAAAGTTCAACACGAATGGAAGGATCTTGGGGTGTAGTCTACAGAGGGTAAGAGGGAATGAGCCACTGCCTGACAGGTTGATGGCAACAGAACCTGGACTTTCGGCAGCCAAAGTCTCTTTTTCAACTAAGCCCTTTATCCCCAGTTTCAGTTCTATCACTGCCATGATTAACACCTCCTCTCTGCATAATGACTCAAAGTCTTTTGTAATAGGCAGGTTCAGTCTATGATGTGAATTTTGAATTGCTTCTACTGCAGCGTTTGCTTTTGCCTCTCTATCTTCCCTATTCAGTTTTGATTTTCTGGCTTTCATCACCCACTATAGCCAGGTGAAGGAGCTATAACAAAATTTTGAAGCTGAAGTGTTCAAAAAGCTTTGCCTTTTGCAAAACATAAGGAAAAACATATCAAAGGGTGCTAGTTAACATGTTTTACTTCATGTTTCGACTTGCTGTTTTGTTCTATTTCTACTGTCGTTTTAAGAGGCATTTTTTACACAACAGGATAACATGCTGCAGCAAAGCTCATGTGCATATGCAGTGACTATCTGCCTGAAAATAACTTATTTGCAAACAAAGAATGAACATAAACTTTGAAAGAATCCTGAATACTTATAGTGAATATCCAGACAAGAAAAAAAGAAAGAAAGAAAGAAACTTGAGAGTTTAATGCATTTACTTTCAGAGCCACAGGTAA
>WYDI02141918.1:113461-176191 GCA_009867235.2 Psittacus erithacus | reverse complement strand
AATATCCAGACAAGAAAAAAAGAAAGAAAGAAAGAAACTTGAGAGTTTAATGCATTTACTTTCAGAGCCACAGGTAAGTGCTCTGCTGTAATAGATATAAGAATCATCCTACAAAAAAAAAGCCAGAGGCATCTCTGGGGTATGAAGTCAGAGCCAATCACCAGTGCTTAAAGTCCCATGTACTGAATTGCTGAGATTCAGCATCAACTATTTCCTTGTGTCTGCAAATACAGAAAAAGCTGATTATGCTTTACGACGCTCCTCACTTTGCCCCATTACAACACACACACAATAAAGCAACAAGAAGTAAGTCACTTCAAAGAGAAAACAGATGACACACAGCAGAAATTCACACTCAATCCCCTATCCTCAACGGAATTCTGGGATGAGGGTAGAAGAGACATTCTTGTAACATAGACCACCACACACTGTTCTACTCAAACTTAACCTAGGATGATATGTTTGTAAAAACCACATGCTTAAGAGATTTATTATTAGAATTTAAAGGACAGACATAGATCATATCTAGGGAAGGCCCCAGGCTGGTCACTGATCTACAGAAAAATCCACCTCAATCAGTCAATACAGTTTTCTCTGGTAAGCTCTTTGAGAAGAGGTCTGTTGCAATCTCAGCTCAGCTGTCCAAAAAACTAAACCTGTCCTCACAACAGCACATATAAATACAAAGCATGGAACTTTAACACATGGATCATGAGAGGAGTTTCATAGGAGTTTAGATCCAAATTTTATTGGGTATCTATAGGTTTGAACAAGCCCTTTTTGGAACTTTTTCCATGGCTCTTCAAAGCATTTAACACACCACCAACTTGTGTTAGCTGCTGAATGCTTTTCAAGCTTTCACTGGTTTTAATAGAAGGTTCTGAACACTTCTGAAGAACTGGCCACAGCTCATCCTCTAGGCAGCATTGCAAAGCAGAGCAAGATATTCCTGTTTTAAGAATGTGAAATGCCTATTTGCAGCTCAGACAACTACTGCTCTTAGATATACCATCACATACAGGAGATAGTACCCATAGACTGAAAAAAATCCTGCAGGCAGCAGTTCTGAAGAAAACCACAGGTACAAAGAGATAGAACTGTATTCAAACTGAGAAGGGAAAGGGTAACACTACTGGAGTGAGAAGGCAAGCTAGAAAGCTCTAGTCTTATTTTTATATCTGGTGGTTACACACTTCACTCTGATTAGATATATGGCTTTTACATACATCTAATACATACTTTTACATACATAAGGTTTTACACTCTTACTGTTTACTTTTTACTCAGTCTCTCAAGGTAACACATACTGAAACTACAAACCAAATATCAACTCTAGGATTTTATCCATTATTAACAAAACCTTTCTTCCTAGTGAAGATATTATGCCTTGCATTTGAGGACCAAAAATGCTGATTAATTACATTCCTGTTATTCAAAACCCTGTAGGCAGCAGGTAAACTGACAAGTGTTGCCTTAATTCTGTACTATTGCTTCCCTCCAAAAGTAGAAGAGACACGGTTTTAACAAGCACTGTAACTATTTGTGGCTGAAGGTCTGTATTAACTCAACAAAAAATAATACAGCACCCGGTGTTTCTTCTGTTGTCTTTCACTCTCCAAAGACAAAAGAATAGACACGACACACCAGTATCAGAGATACTGAGCAAAGGAACAGAACAAAACAGGAAATCCTTCCTTCCAACAGCTGAAAAGTGATAAATTTGCTACAGATTAACTCAAGGCTGAAAATAAAAGAATTACTATCCCTCCTCACAATAAAGTGAGTCAAGAAATCTTGACTTCTGACTCCCCTATTCATCTGTAAATGTCAACATGCATCTCACACCAGAGTCCAGGGCCAACATGTTCCTGTGGTTGCTGCAACTGCCTTGCAGTGAATGAGCAGGGCAGGAGGAACCTTGTCCTGCCCAGCACACCTGGACACTTACTGGAGTGGTCTGTCCACAGGTGGGGTAAAGTCTTCTCAACTGCAGGATGCCACCTATTGTACTTTATTCTTCCAACAATCCAGAGCCTGAGCATTATCAAACTTTAGTTCACACCTGAGTCATATTTGGCGATAATGCCTTTTGTCAATTATTTCAATAGGTTTGCAGTGATAACCATTATATTTATAAACACCACAAAATATATATAACTAAAGATTGAACTGGACACATGAGAATATCTTGTTTTCATTGCACTTGCCACACAACCTGAAAACCACACCAAAAAGCTGCTGCATATAAATGGACTATTAAAAATGAAGAAAATTTTAATTAAATGCCTGTAGAGAAATTTAATTTATTTTTATTAAATTACACAACCAAAGAAAACATATTACAGACTCAAAGATTTCTTTGGGAAATGACCTATCAGTACTAATTTGACTCCATTTCTACTTTCTGCATTTCAAAATTCCATGAATATGTAAGAAAAAACTCTATATACCTTTCAAAAAATAGCTAAGTCTAACCACTGAATTTCCCATTTTAAACACTGCAGAGCACTGGGAATAGAAGCTGTGCAGCTAGTATCAGGAAATACAACTATACCTTGTTAATTCTGTGCTAGCAAAACTGTTGTTAAACTGTAAATAGCAAGCTGGAACAATTACAGAAGTTACGCTAGTTGCTGCAACATTTCCTTAAAAACAGAAGTGAGAAAACTAGAAGAGTTACAGCAAAGTAGATGACACTTAGCTTATTGTCTGTATGCTAGAAGATATGCACTCAGACCTGAGAGGTGTTAACAGATCCTTAAATTCAAGGCCAGTAGCAAAGCTATCGCTGTTTAACAGATGACCAGAGTTTCTTTTGCTATTCTACTAAGATTCCACAAGGTTCCAAGTCCTACATAATCCAGTGCCAGCAAAGAACAAGAAACCCACGCTCCAAACCTCACCAGAGCGCCAGCTGCTGCAGATTAACTACCTTCATTTTAACTGTGTCATTTGACATGAGAAACTTTCATGTAACTCTCAATTCCACTTCAGGAAAAAAAAAAACCCAAAAACCTTTCAGTTTTCTTCATGTTTCGGGAGGTTTCAGGATGTTAAGAGTAATTTTACATGAAACATTTTCTTTCTCTTAGTATGTTTATACCTCAGAACAGGTTGCTGCTCTTTGGCATTACTAATGAGATAGATTTCATACTGCTGATTGCTTCTTGGAAACCACAAGTTATTTAAACACCTTTTCTTAGTCCAATCTAAAAGTTTTGCTTTTTCAGAACACTTGTTCCAGTTCTATCTAATGAACATAAGTAAAGTGAACCAGTTAACATCACTTTTTCTTCACTCAGATCACAAACAAAAACTACCATATACTACCTATTTTGTCTGGGCACACCCATATTTAGGTGTAATGGTGACCATAGACAGTATGCATAAATAAATACAACTTCAAACCCTCAAGAAAAAAAAAAAAAAGCCTGAGCCAAGGCTGAACTTAGCTTATTTAGAGATTTTTTTTTTTCTTTTTCATACATATGTATCATTGCATGAAGTTAAGCCAGTTGCACCACACCTGGCATATACACAGGATATCAAGCAGAAATCGCACCCCTAAGTAGTTGCTAACAATACTTAAGAGCTCCACACTTTCAAAAGAGTACCTATAGTGCCCTAGGTTGTGTGGAACCCATCAATGACAATGGCTCTACTGGGGTCTTTGTAAACTCATATGTTTAGTCAGAAAGAGAAGCAAAGTGTTACTGTGAGGTTCTAATTTGCCAGTTACCCCAAAACATTAGTCAGATTTCCAAACATCCACAGCATGGAATTTCAAGTTTGTCTCCACAGGTTCTAGGGGTTTTATGACAACCACATAACTTCCTTTCTCCATTTAAGAAGAAATGCATACATGTCCCACACCTCATGCAATAAAGTGTTTTTCTTTTTTAGACAGAAATGTCTTTTCTACCTCAATTTGAGGGAAGGATAGTCCCTAAAGCTAGGAAGATGACACCATTTGCTGCATAGACTGTGACCTCATTTCTGAAGGAATACAGCTATCCATCTGCCTATGACTTAAGTTAAAACACTGGAAAGCTATAAAAGTCAGCACAGATAAAACATTATGTTGCAGAATAGCAGAAAAGGCAGCTTTTCTTCATAACACTACATGAAGCCAATAACTTACTCTTCATTACAGTGCATTCTATTGCTTTCTAGGGAAGGGAAGAGCTACTCCCTTCTATCTTTTAACAGTATATAATTTCAACACAATTTCCCAGTGTATTACTTTGTTAATAGAGAAGCACATGAGTACACCTAACACTGTTTCTCATCCACACACACAAGTGTTCTGCTTTTAAATAAAGGGTTTAACAGTTCAGTCTGATAAAGAACTAACATGAGTACTTTTAAAGGAAATGGAGATTTAGGGGGAGGAAGGAGAGGAAGACAGTTGTTTGTTTCAGTTGCAGGAAAGATCAAAATGAAGATGTTCAGGTTGAAGAGAGAACATAAAAAGATGACCCTAAATGGGAATTTCCACTCCCTAAATCTGCAAACTTATGTCCCCTTGTTAGTCTTCATCCTTCAGGCTTGAAGTTTTCAGTTATCCTAAACTTAAACTCTTGAGAGAGGTTGTCATGGTTTATAATTTTATACTCTGTAGGAGAGAAGCTACTGCTTTTCTCAGTTACAGACCCTTCTAACAACACTAGAGAACTTTCCAGTGTGACAATACTAACAATTCATAAAAACAGAACTGAAGAAACAGAGACATATACTGCAGAAAGCAAGAATGCTATTATCCAGGCATTTCTCCACAAACACTTAGATTTTCTTCAAAGCTCTTTTGTAGTCAGATAATGCAGACATAAATGCAAGCCATTTTCTTCCTGAAGTCTAGCAAACAGGATTTTAATCACCAAGTGGAAAATAACTAGTAGTTAATAATGAACAATATTAGGAAAACTCCCTCCCCCCATTTCAGACATCTATACTAATAGAAACAAAGGATATCCTTTCTTTAAAAAACCTTTTCCTGTGGAGTCCCTTTTTCTTTAAGGCTATATGTCTAACAGTGTTTTGGCAGAGGATGGATGAGCTGAATGTGTCTCCTCAGTGAACTGAATGCCTCTTCTATCAAAAGATGTAATTATTCCTTTTTAAAGCAGGGAACATATAAGCTTGCATCATTTTGCACATGTTTTTCCTCCGCTGAGCAAAAGCAAATATAAAAGAGACTAATTCTTGGCATTAAAGGAAGAAGTGTTACAAAAAAGTATTGACTTTTAAAGTTCACAAGGACTGCTCTAACAGCCAGATTTTTTCCCCTTTTTCTTATGATTAGGAGAGAGTTTCTCAGGAACCACAAAGCCAAAGTGTCCTTTAGACAACATGAAGTGGCCAATACCTGTTGTAGAAAGGCTGAAAGACATAAGAGCGATCCTATTTTACATAAGTCTGGGACACATTCCTCCACTGCTATAAGATGATGCAACTTCATTAAATCAAGAAGTTACATGTACTTAAACTGGCAATGACCCCTTACCTTACAAAACAGTTTATTGTTCTCCCCACAGCAGGTAAAGACTCTCTTGGTGGAGTGATATATTTTTATTGTTAAGTCAGTTTCTCACCTTACATAGACTGCCTTATATGTTTAGCCTTGGATTTCATTTGAAAGAAGAAGATATTTTCAGAGACATTAAAAGGAAAATTGACTTTTTTTACTTCTCAGCAGAAGGATGTTAGGTCTCTCCAGCAGCCACAACTACAAAGAAGTGGTAAATTCCGAGTTTACCAAATTAGACTTAATTCCTTATTACTCAAGACCCAGGAGTTCCTCCATAGCAATTATAGGCAAGTTGCATCCCTTTGGGCAGTATAGGTGAAATAACAGGAAAAGAAATTCTTCTACTGCTTCTGAATTTGAGAGAAGTAGTAGCTTCCAAAGAGTTCATTTTGTTAAGGTCATTAATCTTCCCTAGTGCTCTCACCTGATTTCAACTCTGAATCTAACATTAAACCAACACAGCTCAAACCCCTGTGAAAAAAAAAAAAAAGAAAAAAAGCAGCAACTTCCCATTTCTCTCCTCTGCAGACCGCTTTGAAGTTGCCATCTTCAAACATATCCACAATCCTGTATTTGCAAAAATCAGTCTTGAAAGACAGAAAAAAGTACAGTCCAGGGGAAAGACATTTACTCTTACTTAAGTCATCCCCTGGACTAGCATCTGAAGATACTAAAATAGAAAAGCGCTTGAAATAGACACTTCAAATAGATGCCTCCTCTCCTCCATGCAGGTGGGAGATCTTCCAGAGACCCATGTAGACTGATGGAGATTAAACTTTTTTAATTGCCTAGCGTTACTTTACCTCAGACTAGCAGACTGAAGGGATGTGTACAATGGTGTAGACCAACATACCAGGCTTCACAGCGCCAAATACCCTTGAAAGGACAATTTGCATCCACAAGAAACTGATCTTTCATCAAACAGGCAGTTTCATATACAAATTTTAATAATACAATAAAAAAAGGCTAGAAATAAAGAATAAAGATAAACAGAAACTGCAGCTTCTCTGGATCAGCTTTACATCCATTTTCATTAATATTTAAGCATCATAGTCTTTGTAGTATGTATAATTTGCTTCTTCCTACCTGTATACCAAAAGGGAGGCTGACCTAACCCCATGGATTTCTCCCAACCAGTTCTCAACTATCATGATAAACTGTAAGCACAATACAAAGGCCTTTAATTTCCCTTGTGTAGTTTATGTCAGAGGTAAACTGCACTTGCTTTATTACACTGAAAAATGCAAGTGTACCCATTGCGCATAAACAAACTCAGACTTTGATACTTTAAGTTGCATAAAATCTTTAGCACATAGAAAAGCACTATCCAGTCAATTATTCACTTATACTTGGATGGGTTTCTGCTCAAATCTTTAAGTCACACCGATCTACATAGTTTTCCCTGCATATTCTAACCACATTTCCTCTTGTGCTTTCTTTTGAAATTCTCGAGGCAGCCTGATAAGCAATTCCATCTTCTGCCATGAACTCAAAGACTGTATTTTGAAATATGTCTGCCACCTACATTTTTGATTTGCAACTCTTTTTCCCCAAGAATTTAGATTGATTTACTTTGAAATTGAAAGCCTGTTCTTATCATAGCATTTCACTCACAGCCCTCCTTTAAAAGAATTACAGAGGAAGAATCAAAAGAGCTAGATTTATGATAAGCTATAAACTATGCTCTGACCAAAGTCATATGATTATAACAGTAGAAGTTTTGATATTTTTTCCCCTCAATGACATACACCCGGGATTGGCATAAACAAGTTTCCATCAGCAACAAAACAAGATTATTTAGGAATTTCACTGAAGTAAGCTGATTTCTGAAAGCAAATTTTTTTGAGAGTAGCTTTTTGTTTGGAAATGCACAAAAACATAGGTAAGTTTAGGCTGGAAAAGTGCATTTGTTTTTTTTAACCTAAAATACAAGGGGCATTGAGAATCTTACATAGCTTGGTCATATCCTTTTCCTTACTTTTGTATTCAGTTGCAAATCTCCTGTGGTATGAGTCACATCTCTCTAAAAGCATGCATACAGTAGTCAGCAGAATCCCCTGACCGTATTAATGCACCAGAAAGAAAAACTTTTTTGTTCCTAAAGTCACCTTGAAAAAAAGGGTTCGAGAGTCATCAGAAGAGACCCAAAGTCCATTAAAAATAAACAGTAGTTTGAAATTAATGTAGTTAGGAGATGTGGAAAGAGTATCCTATTGGAACGCTGATGTTCTAAATCAAGAGTCTCAAAAATAAGAGGGCTGAGCTGGCAAATGGCAGCCCTGCTGTAACTGAAATGTACTGTCTTGCTATATTTAAAGACAATACCTCAACAGTTAAGTATTAAAACATTTTAAGAGAGATAAATAAGTGTAAGACACAGGCAAATATCTTTGGTTATTTAATCATCCTGAAAGCAGTGTGGAAGTGTGAGGGTGAGTTCAAAGGTCAAACTCTTCTTTCAGCTTCTTGCAAAGAAAAGAAAGCTTAGCCCATTCCACCTTAGGGAAGGGGGGGACTGTTCTTTCCATATGCCAGCAGTAGTCACAGCATTTCATAACACAGGAAAGAGAGAGTGTATTTACATATACAGTGCATTGAATCTTCTACTAGGACAATGAAATCCAAATCAAGATTCTGGTTAGAAAGAGTTGGGACAACAAAAAGTCCCAAAGAACAAAGGGAAGTTAAAATGTGCTTAACATTTCCCCTGAATTTCTTAATTACAAACTCTCAGATTTCTGTAACTTTAAGTTTCTTGTAATCAGCGTTTTGAAAGTCTAAGTGAAATCCACAGTTCCCTTTTAAAATTATTTCCCCCTGATCACAGCAATAATTTAGCACTTTGTTCATATAAATATTATATTAAACAAGGTTCTACATGAAAAATACTGTAGTAAGGGAAAGACAGATACTGAGGATTAGCAATAAGTGCTCAAAAAGGAATTTTTTGAGTGTGAACTAATGAAAGGGGAAACCAAAAAGTAACCTTTTGTGTAAGACAGTCTGATAAAAGGTGCTAAAGTTTATTATCTTCCTCTTTTTAGCCCTTACCCTAAATCTTGCTCTCCCTACCCCTTCCAAAACAAAGCAAAATAAAAAACGTTTTTCAGTTAAAATTTTTTTAAAAAAATAATAATAATAAAAAAAAAATCCTCTCCTCTAATCCAAAGCCTGGAAGCCATTCTCTAAAGACGACTTAATATGAAACTTTGTTTACAAGGTACAAATATAGCCTTCTTACCACATTCAAAACCAGAAAACATCCACTTATTTAAAGAAATGTTTTTTTCTATTTTGATCAACAAGGACGTAGGTATTAATTTTAAATTTAAATTTGGCCCCAATAGTGCCATATGAATGCTTTAAACTCATATATGATATGCACTGTTTAAGAATGTTTAAACAAAGGAAGTAGGAAAAGCCTCAAAATACACAGCAAAACTTAATGGCTTCAATTTTAAAATACATACTGATTGCAGCATGTAAAAATTATTCTCTTATGCTTACAGCCAGTCTTCAGAAAGAATAAGTGCAGTCAGTGTACTAATTTGTCCCAGTGGAAATTCTGTATAAAACATCTACCTAAAATAAACAAGGCTTCGCAGCAAGAATCGTCAGTTGCCATTAAGGACACACCTTAAAGTTCTTACCACACAGTAACTAAACAAGTACAAACTAGTGGTGACTGTTTGCTACTTTTGTCTTAAAAGTTAATGAGATCAATTCACCCCTCAGGATCAGATCTTCAGATAATTTTCTCAAAAATGCAAGAGACAAACAACCCCCAAACACGAATATCCAGGATTTGAGTGTTTGATGTTTTATCAAAATGTCTAAGGTTCTTATAAAGACGAACATAAAGATGAACATTTAAACCTGACTACATGTAATACTAAAAGGTAAAATGCTTAACTGCTCAGAATACTAGTGCTCTGGTACTGGAAGGCAGCTGTTGTTCCCCTGCCTTTTCTTTTGTTGTGCTTAATCTCATGTCAAGTCATTCAACCAACTCCAAAGCGATGAAGACATAATTGAAAACCTTAACTAAAAAACTGATCTACTGTTCTTAAATAGCTGTATATACCGTTTAACGATTAAAAAAGCCTAACATATAAAACAGCAGCAGTAGAATTTAAATCAGCAACTCTGGTGCATGCAGAAGAGTTGCTTGGCTGTAGGCCAAGCCAATCAATAATCACTGTAATAGCCATGTTTCTAAAGTTATTTGTTTTTCATATTCATCAGCCTAAAAACTTTAAGCCAAAACTCATGCTGGTTTCAAGAAAGAGCTGCGAGATATAAAATCCAAATATTTTGCGAGAATTACAATACTGCTCATTAAAGAAATGTTACAGAAAGATTAGTGATCACAAAGCCACATTCCTGCCACAGATCTTAAAATATTGACTCAGTTACAGAACTAGTAAAGGGGAAGAAAAAATACCTCCTCCACCCTTTCCCTCTTCCCTCCCCCTTTGCCAAAGAATGCAGTTTATCCTACTTATTTGAAACTGTCCTTTTATATTATCCAAGGAAACGCTTAAACCTTAGTGTGGACATCACAAATTAAAGTATTAGTCGTATTCCCAAACCCACAGTTAATAAGAGCTCCTAAGAGCAATAAAACATGGCGTTAAAGCATTTGCAAGCCATTGTCATAGCACTGTGCTCTGATACCTTTGCAGACGCAAAACCAGCCCCCACCAACCATGTAAGCACTGGTCAGCAAGTCAATGCCTGCTATTCAACTTGTAGTTAGGCGTTTTATTTCTGTGTCTTCCAGATCATATCACTCCTGCATTTCAGGGCCTAATAAAATGTGAAGAATGATATGCTCCTTCTCTCTCCTTGCATCTGAAACTGCGTTATTTCCCTCTCTTCTTTTTCACACATTCTTACAAAAACTTCCCTTTTCACATACTTCTATAAGAAAATATTTCACTGCATCTACTTCAGTTCCCATTTCTATTTTCGATTTTCACTAGATCCTTCTGCTACTGCCTCCCCCTCAAACCCACTGGTAGAAACTGATGTAGTTTTAAAGCTCTCAAGGTCATTTTAGAAATGGAAAAAAAAAAAATGTTACCTTAAAAACATTTAAAACACACAAACCCCCTAAACTAAACCCTTTTCAAATTCAAACGCCTTTCATCAGCAGATCAATAACCCAACATAAAGATTTTTGTTCACCACCACTTCAAAACTATTACACTTCAATTCAAATACTTACAGGGAGTCACACAGCACATTTTATGGGATGGCTCATTAGAGCACACAGACCTTACTTTGGCTGCAGGTTTTCTGTGTGGGAAACAAACGAACAAACAAAAAAACCCCAGAGGCACCCAGAAACAGAAAGTCCAGTGGGTATCAAGGAACAGGAATGAAATCCAATCTCTAGATATTCTAGAATTTGATTGTCCTCGCTTGGCAACCTCTTTTGTTGCTTAAGAAGTCAGTTGAGACTTAATTATTTATTTTCTAAACTTCCTATTCCCGTTTAAAAAAAAAAAAAAAAAAAGAACACGATGCCAAAGAAATTATCAGGAAGGTTCAGCCTTTAGAAGACAAAGGTAAACGAAACAAAACCTGGCAAAACGGATCAATAAACTTTTCATTAACAAGCCCCCCTTCCTCCGCCCCATGAGCCACTTACTACAAATCCTTCTTCCAGGAACATCT
The DNA here is from genome assembly GCA_009867235.2 of Psittacus erithacus. Classification (NCBI taxonomy): domain Eukaryota; kingdom Metazoa; phylum Chordata; class Aves; order Psittaciformes; family Psittacidae; genus Psittacus; species Psittacus erithacus. Next base: position 164,982 of record WYDI02141918.1, on the reverse strand, counting down.
TTGACTCACAAAGAAGTCTCTTCTCGCACCACCCCCCCCACCCGGCAGAAAAGCACCCTCAAAACCCAGGCTCGACGCCTGGAGTATTGAAAAGCAAACACCCAGGTATAGGAGGGAAGTTTCAGACACCTACTCGTGCGGGGGGAGCCGGGGAAAGGGACGTGATCCCAGGGACAGCAGGAACTTTGGGGCTGGGAGTGAAGGAGGAAGGGTTTCTCCCTCCTCTCCCACCACCTCCCACTGCCCAGGGAGGGGGGTCTCGTTACCTGCTGCTCGGCCGCAGGGGGAAGGAGGCTGGCGCGGCCCAAGCTGGGCCGGCTGCCGCACACCTGGCCCCCCCCCTCCCCGGCCCTTCCTACCCCCACCCAGGGACCCGCGTCCCCCCACACACCTGCCCTTCCTCTTCCTCCTGTCCCTCAGGGGCGGTCGGGGCGCCTCGCCAGCCTCCCAGGCGCCGGGACAGCACGGGGATGGGCGGCCCTGCTTGCTCGGGGGGGCGGGGGCTGAGGCGTTGAGCCCCCACCCCCCTTTTTTCTCACAAGGAGGGGAGAGTGTATTACCCCCAGATCCCCTCAACATGTCCCGGAAGGCAGCTGCCCTCTCACCCCCCCCGCGCTCAGTCACACAACCAGCCCCTCACGGCAGAGACCGCCCCAAGGGGAAGAGGCTGCGCCTCCTTCAGGTGCCGCTGTCAGGGTGGGGGGGAGCAGGAGGAGGACAGAGGGGCCGGAGCCCCCTGGAAGTTGACCCCCAGCCCTCCCTCACCTGTGCCCGGGCCGCCTCCCCCGGCCGGCATCCTGAGGTGGGGGCGGAGGGCGGAGGGGAGAGGGGGCGGCCGCCCGCGGTGCCGCCGGAGCCTGGACTCGGCGGCGCTGGCGCTCGGGGCACTGTTTGTAAACCGCTCCCGCGGCAGCTGTTGCTGGGGCAGCCCCCGCCGCTCGGCCACGCCCCGCCGCGCAGGCCACGCCCCCCCGCTTGACGCAGGCCACGCCCCCACCCGGTGTTGGCGGGGGGGGGCGGTCCGTGAGGCGCGGGGTCGGCGGCGAGGCCTGGTCCTCGCGTCAAGGACTGCGGCCGATGGTGCTCCGGGCCTGCCGGTGGGGATGGCACCGCCGCGAGTGGCTGTTCCCCCCTTGTGCCGCCGCCGAGCGAGAGGGAAGCTCGAGAAGCGGCGGCAGTTGTGCGGCCCCGTAACGGCGGCGGGTCGGCGCCCCGGCTGCCTTTGTGTGTTGTGATGCCGAGGGACGCGGCGATGGCATTGCTCTGAATGACAAAGCGCTGCGGAGGGCCGTTACATAAAGCCTTATATTGCCTGACGCCCGGCAGGGGCCATTACGGGCCTTGGCTGTGCTTTGTACATGTAAATAAAAGCGATACATGTCCTAAGTGTTGTCCATCGGGTTTCTTTGGTGGGTCGTTGAGGGGTGAGATGGCCGTCGCTGTCTTGCCCTGAGGAGACCGCGGGCCTGCAGTTCAGTAAGTGGGCCCCGCACTGGGGCTGCTGCCTCGTGGGAAGGGGAAGCAACATGGAAACCTGGCCATTTGCTGCAGACATGGCCCAAAAGGCCAGGGATTCATGTATTTTGCATTTCTTTCGACAGTCGTAAGGGCTCAGCTGTTCGCTCTGGCATAGCGCTGCTTCTTCTCCAGAGGTATGGACGCCAAAGTGGAATTAAACAGTAGACAAAGACTTAATATATTTTTTTTTTCCAAGTATTCCAGTTGGAACTGAGGAGCTTTTTAGGAGTTAAATGCGGCTTGTGATACTGTTAGCAAAGTGCTTAATCTCTGCTAGACTCTGAGGTTAGCACCTTCTTCAAGTAAATAGGTTAAGAAAGAAGTGAGCTTCCATGTGGTCTCTCCTCTTGTTTTTTTCCCCAAAGACACACAGAGACCTGCTAAAGTCAGTTTAGTTCACATCAGTGGGTTTAGATCACACCCAGTGGCTTATTTGCTTCAACATAAAAATCATCCTTCCTGAATGGACGACATTCCTAAAATAATGGCAACTAAAATTATGCGGGGTTTGTTTTAAAGTTTTCTCAAAATGTTCTCCTGAATGTTAAAGAACCTCTGTGTAACCCAAGAGCACGGGATTTTGCCTTATTCTGCTGCTTCACAGGTTTTCAGGCATTAAGTCTTGGTCCTCCCACTGCCCAAAATGATCCAAGAGGTTTAAATTGATACAGAAGGGAACTGGTGTAGGGCTTCTTGCACAATCAGCAGTTTCAGTTGTTTTTGTAAGTGTGATTTTTTCTTGCAGTATGATGTGTCCAAGCGAGGTGTTTATACATGCATGCAAAATACTCCACTGCATTGCAAGAGCTTCACATTTCTTTGTAACTTGCTGCACACAAATTTGTACTATGTGACCAAACCTGATCCCACAAACACTCCCAAGTTTAAGCACAGGAGTACACTTCAGTGGGACTTGCTATGTAAGCTGAAGTATCGATTATCTACAACTGGCAGCATGGCAAGAAGAACAAAGCAGAACTTCGCTGGAAATGGGTGTGGAAGTTACCAGTTCTGCTACACCCAATGTCGGGCGTCATGCGAATCTCTTAACAATCAGGACTGTTAAAAAACTGGGGGGTTTTATTGGTTTCTTATTTTAGTTATTTGAAAGTCCTTATATTGAAGAGTTGCAAACAGCTTCAGTGCTCACAAAATTAAAAATATTAAACTTGTGCTTTCACTCTGTGTCTCCTGAAAGACTTTGCAGTGTCAGGTTCTGCAGTATTTCTTGCTCCTATGACATACCAAAACCCATTACTCCCACTCCCCCTTTCTTTTTTTACCCCTTTTTAAAGATTTTACTTTTTCAGGTGAAATATACTGACCACCTTGATCACAAGGAGTGTTTCTCTGGAGCCAGGAACCGGAATAACTGTAAACATGATTTAACAGGGAGCACAGAAGCCGTATGGTTTTTATCCACTGAGATATGGTACCTCTGTGGAAAACATAAGAAAATAAAAAGACTGTTTCAGGAAAAAATAGAAGCTCAGAATATCTTAAAACTTTTTTTTTTTTTCCCTTTTTTTCCTCAAAGTGCATCATATAATATCACATTACGTAAGTGAAATGAAAACATCCAATTTATTTTTACAGATTAGCCACAGTGACCTCCGTGATTTATGCTTGTGGCACTGAAAATGTTTGATATGAGGCAAGGGCCAACTTGTAAAAATAAATCTTAGATTTTCTTCTCCCTCTGTTTTGCCTTGTGTTGAGGACATTTGCTGCCTTTCTGGAGAAGCTTCAGCAATCAATGCATTATGTATGAATTAAAAACTTCTACAACAAATGCACTGACAGACCCATGTTTACTGTTCTGTACTATATGTTACTACACAGTCTTGCAATATTAAACCGAGCCCCAAACTAGACTTTGGAACCAGGCAGCATGCCCAAAATTGTGATAATCTCCTCCATAACAACAGGAAAAAATAAAATAATATTGCTGAAAGCTGAAAAGTTTCCTTTCAGTCTCCAAACTCCTAATGTACTTAAATTTATTAGTTCTTTTAAATTACAGTAAGTACATTTACTTTATGTAAAACTCCATACTAACAGTCTTGCAAACTGGCTTAAGTCCTGCTCTTCTGCATAGCTCACATGAGAAAACCCTCACTGTCAGAGAGATTGAAAACAGAGCTGATCAGGCAACAGGAAGCCTTTACCTAAATTTAAAGTCTTTCAAGGCTTACTATGGATGTTTGTCTCAAAAAACCTGACCTGAGTAGCAAAATACCCAGTCTATACCTGGCAGCAGGAGATCAGCCAAGTTTCATTCTTTTGCACAGGGACTCTCATTTTAGATTCATATTTAGACAGCTATTAAATCTGGCCCGTCGTGTGGTTAAGGCACAAATGGGATTTAGGGGATCTGGGCTCAGTCCCAGCTCTGCCACAGACTTCCTGTGTGATCTTGGGCAAGTCTTCTCACAGGGCTCACAAATTTTGGCAGTTGTTTTTTTTAAGCCCGTGCTCCAGCCGTCAAGTCATTACATGAAATTCTCTGTTCACTGGCATGAATAGATAAATGAAGCCAATACGCACTGTTTTAGCTTTTCTGGAGATAAGCTTGAAAACCACGATCAGAGTGTAACCTAATGGCTCAGAGTTAGAGAACAAACTTTAGAAGTCCTTTTTAAAATCACTTTGGGCACTGGGGCCATGAGTTGTAATACAAAAATTCTACAGTCTTTATTAGTGCACAACAATTTCTGTTTGTAAAATCAGGGTCATTTTGCTTCCTTGCTTACAGAATTCTTCGTAAAATGTTTGTGCAATGTTCAGATGAGACTGAGGCTAGAAAATAAACAGAGCCTCTTATGAGAAAGCTTTATCAGTGTTTTGTGGCTTGGTTTTTTGAATTTCCCCTTTGCACAAATTACTTCTTTCAGCATTATTTCAGCAGCAAGTAAAAGAAAATCCTGTCGTGTCAGATGATTCTCCTGGTTTTGCCTCTGCAGAAGCACAGGCAGTAGTATGTTTACAGGAAACGCCTGCTGCAGAGGCACTCTGGTAGTTAGACACGGTCTCAGATTTGACTAACATGCTCACATGATTAGATTTACTAAATGAAGACACAGATGAGACGGTGATGAGAAAACTGCCAGCAATCAGGTTCTTGCAACATCAGATAATCCATGAAGCGACTCTGTGCAGTAACCATGCAGAAGGCTCCCTGCGCCCTCCCCCCCAAGAATGTGCCTGCCTGTTGCATTAGTAACTATCTCCTCAACCCATATTCAGTTACCAGGCTCCCTCTCATCAACAGCAGCTCTTTTTTTCTCTCTCCCCCCTCCTTGCATTCTAGACCAAAGTGCTGCATTCTTTAAAAATGCATTCGTAGGTATTTTTATGCTCAGCTAAAATTTGAGGATTTAGTTACTTTCTAAGCAGCGCATTTAATGTAGAACAGTTTATTTTTATAATCAGAAAGAAATTGCAGAGTTTTTCTTACACTGTTTTACACATCCTGTGTGTATAAACTCATAGATTTCAAGTCCTGCGAGGCACGTTGACAGTACAGCCATTAAAGTTTTCTATTTGACCTTGATTTTGTTTTTGCTGCGTATGAACTTTAACAGACTTGAAGCATGACATGTCTTTACTTTTTACTTAGCAGAGTACACGTAGGGTAGGAAAGACATGTAAACAGAAGCTTGTTCGATAGCATATAGATTTGTCAAAGAAAATATATCACTTTCCTGAAGCTCATTTTGCTCAATCTACAGTTTTGTTCCTGTACTTTGTTCTGCAAATGGATCCTTTTCGAAATGACGGCATACCATGATGTGTATGTTCTCTTTTCTTGTAACTCATGGGGTGAAAGATCTCTGTGATCTTACTGTTATTTATTCAAGCACACATTAGTTGTTTGATAAGGTATATCACAATAGCAATAACAGCAGCAGTGTTGCTACTGAGGTGATAGAGAATAAAGGCTTGTATGGAGAAGTAGTATCTTTTGTTAGGTGTAGTTGGAAGAGAGAGGAGCTTTTAGTGACTCAAGCCCTTGCTCAGGACTGAAAACAGTAACAAACTTCAAGCATGCCTGCGTTTGTGCTGTGCAGTGAACAGAGACAAATACATCAGTGAAATACAAATGATGTAAAAAAGGCTGCTTGAGAAGATAAACAAACTGAAGATAATGAAGTCATACCCTCTGCCCAGAATGGGTCAGTTATCTCCTCCAGAGGCCCTCAACTTTTGTTGTTACTTTCCAAATTGTCCTTCCCCATATCACACAGTCTTTCCTATAAATATCAAGAGTCAGATCTAGAGCAACTTAATCCTCTCCCTTCCTTGATTAGTTTGAGCTTCCAGACTTCTTGCTCTGAGTTTATAAACTGCTTCTTTCCACTGCTTGCATATGACAAAATAAAAGCATATTCATCCGTGCTAATTAGCACCTGACACCGTTCTTCAATTAAAAAAAGAAGTCTGATATTAAAAGCCCAACCCCAAGCTGACTACTCACACGTACAGAGGTAGGTGTACACTGAACTGGTTCTAAAATTGAAGCCTAAATGTATTGGTTTGATATGATGACATGCTGAAATTGTGTATTTGTTAATACCACTTTCCTCATGGCATTAATGAGTTCTTCTTACAAAGTAAGCTGATCTACACCAAAAAGTCAAGATCTTGCTGAGCTCACAAGTCTGGAAGAGTTTTACAGCCACATCTAAATTCTGACTCTTGAGCTGTGCTGTAGGTGTAATTCAAATGTCACCTTTCCCCCCACTTCTCCGTTTAGGGGTCATTTTCCATTTTGCCCTCCGTTAAAGAAGTTTGCCTCTTCTTTGTTTTGATCTTAAACAAACCGAAACAAAATTTCAGACACACCAATAATATTTGCAACAGGAGGTATCATCAAGATAATGGAAGGAGCCTCTTAAGAGTTTCACAAGATATTCCCAGACTAAAGAAGGCATCTTTAGATTAATTCCTTTACTTTCCATGGCATAAAGGGTGGCAGCTACTGCTGCTTGTGGTTGTGATGCGGAGGCAGATCCCTAAGAACTGGCCCATGGGCAAGGAAACAAAATTACTTGCCTTAAGATATCAGAGAGACTGAAGACATCTCTGCATGTTAATTCAAAATTAAGGAAGTATTACTTTTGTAAAGCTTTTTATGTAAGATTACTCCAGATTCTGCCAGGAGTAATCCCTGGGAACAACATGGGGAGTTCAGTTGGTTTTTTGAGACATACTTTTGCAGAAGTATTTACCTTCAAGCATGTCCTCACACTCATCTATAATGCTCCTCCTGCCTGAATTATAAAGCGGAGAGAAAGGGATGCAAAAAGTCATTTTGTGATTCTTTCCAAAACTTTCACAGTGTTAAAAAATAATAATTTTCATAAACTGTAAGTGCTGGTACATCAATAATGGATGATGGGATTCTTGCACACATGTTTATTAATTTATAAACACCGCACAGCCTCAGAATGAAAGATGCTTTATAAATAGAAATCTAATATCGATCAATCCTGATGTAGTTCTTGGAGGGTTGCAATGTTTTTGGGGTTTTTTTCTGCTTCTTCCTAATCTGATAACAGAATTCCCTGAGCTTGGCTCTTTGTTATCATTATTTGTTTCTTCCTATTGTACCTTCATCAACACTTCCGCCTTGTATCAGAAATGCAGGAAATAAAATCTGAGGCTTCTTACTGTTGAGAATGCCATAGAACTGGCATAACAAAAATGTGCATTTGAAAGGTCATAAAAAGAGACAGGCAATTGTTTAAACTGAGGTATTAGCATGACAGTTGACAAAGGCATGGTATGTTGCCAGATCTCACTGGTTTCTAATGCCAGTTAATGAGAACAAGTATTCCTTGATCTGAGCAGAGAGAGAACTATCTCACGTGTCTTTACACACACAGCAAACGTGCTTCCCCATTTTGAGAATTATTGTTCCGACACCATAAGAAGATATCGGTTTACTTCAAAACACGTTAGATTCCCCCCCTCCTTTCACAACTGACTCGTAACCTGATCCCTGCCTTTGCATTTGTTATGTTTATTTGATTTACATTTCTCTGCTTCCCTCTTCTTGCAGAAACAACGTCCTTGCAACTGTTGGAGACACAGTCGGTGCTCTGATAAACAGGTGATGAACACTTGCCATCTATGCTGCGGGTGAAAGGGGGAGGGGGAATAAGAAAAAACCCCACACTTCCCAGATCTAAGAAGCTTTCAAGTAACTTTCGAAACCAAGCCCAAAGCGCAGCCTCTTTGTGCAGTTTCCACAATTATGACTTGCCCAAAGCCTCCCAAACAATCCTGCGAGGGGAGTTTTGCCAAGCTGCTGCCAATGCTCTGGCTCAGCCCACTCTCAAGAGCCAGCCTGTATTAGAAAAACCTGTCACATTATAATGTGTGTAAGGAAATGCTCCTGCTAACCTAGTGTGCCTTCCTACCTGCCTCCATACCCTGCTCGGGCGCAGTTAGAGGGGGGGCTGAGGCTCTGCTGCTGGTGGTGCCAACAAGGGTCTGTCTGCTCGGTGCAGGGGGCTTCAGCTGGTGCATATCAATATCACTATTGCCTTGAATGGAGCTACAGTAATTTCCAGCAGCTGTGACTTCACTGCAGCACTTAAGCATGCTTAAGAGGAGTTTCGGTTGTAAACCCCGCTATTCTGTGAGGCCTAAGCCTGCGGTGATGGGCAGGCTGTCGTATGGGCGCAGCAGCACCCTGAAGTCTGCCCATTAGCAAACACGATTTCCACTCGTGGAAGCTCAAAATTTGACACTGGTGTTTTGTTATAATAGAAGTATTGTAAAGGGGATAGGGTAATGTCTTCCCTGTGCTCTGTTTGTGTCAGGATGTTATTCAAAGTAAATAATCAGATTTTGCTTCATTTTTTGCCATTGTTACATTATTTCCTGTATGACTTCTTTTTTTTCCCCCTCAAAAGAAATTAGTTATTACTTAATTTGCTTCATATTGAAGTTTTTGAGAGGACTTTTTAAAAAGAAATTAACAAGGCTGGAATTTTTTCGGCAGTTAAAAAGCCTGCTTTCAAACAAGACACCATGAAGCCTCACAGTAACACATGCGGCTGAGGACATTTTAAGCTTAAACTACTGACATTAGACAAAGAGGAAGGTGACTTGTTCTGTGGAAGCAAATGCAAAAACTAAACCACCAGAAATGAAATGACACGTAGACCTGAAATGTAAACCCCTTTCTGTTTATCCATCTGAGAACGTGTCAGCACAGATTAAACAGAAGATTTTTATATGGGGCTTTCTTAATATGAGAATATTCTTCCAAAGTTACAGGATGTTGTAGTTTTGTAATAATGACATTTTTATTGACAGTTTACAGCTTGTGTTTGTGATGAAGAAAGCAGGACATTCAGTATAGAGTACATATAATAACTGGAAAGTGCATGTACATGCATACTCACAGGAAAAAGTATGTTTGTCTGAGGCATACTGCAGTGACTAGCTATTAATACTGTTGAGAAGCAGATCTCTCTCCCAGGTCTCCTAATAACAGCTTTTGGTGCTGACAAAATCCTTGCCCAACAGATGCAACCATAGCTTTATCAAGGACTTCTGGTGACATTATAAACCATGAGAGTGAAAAAATACTTCCTGCTGCAGACTTCCTGCTTCTGCTGCAGGAACAGCACAGACCAGTTTGTTTCAGACGTTTAATGACTTTAATGCAGCACACAGAGGTTTAGAAAAATGTGTAAACTGGTGATGTTGTGTCCTGTCGTGTTGTGTGTGTAGATTTAGACAAACACCTTTAGCTAATGTGGAAAGATAATAGTGAATGTGATTATTTTATACAATATAAGAAAAGCTCCATAATCTGTTCTGCTGGGTATAGAGACCAACAGGGATTTAAAGATTGTCATCAAGGGTGGATTTTCAAGAGAAAGTAGGAACTCGATGGAGTATTGCAAATGTGCATGAAGCGGCTTTAGGCATGTAATTATTTTAATTCAGGTATGCAAAACAGATAATTGTACATGGAAACAGCTAATTGGGCAAATTTTCATTTCCTTTTACCTGTACTCAGGGAGAATCAGAACTCACTGTGAATACATACTGTCTGCATTTTCTGCCCGCACCAACACCAAACGGATCTAAGGTTCTGTACCCTGCTATGGATCCCCATACAGAACTGTCTTTGAAGTACGGAGACCACATGGTTTTCCATGCCCCCGGCCAGTTCAGGTTGCTGACCACCCCCTTCTCCCTTCATGCTGCCTGGGAGCAGAGCTGGCTGCCCTCTTCCTCCATCCCAGGACTCCACTCTGACTTTTCTGTAGACTTGTTTTCAGTGCTGCCCCCCATTTGGGTACTTTTTAGCCCTGTGCACAAAGGCAGAGAGAAGAAAGGAAACGCAAGATGTGCCAAGAGGATTATATTTTATTTTATTTTAGAAGTTGCAGTGAATATAGATAGACGAGGGAAAAAGCGAGTGTGCATATGTACCATGGGATACAGGAATATCTCAATAGGCATTTTACTATACTCTCCGTTTCCCTACCCCTAGCAACATGCTGACAAATCAAGAACTGCCATCCTATATACAGTACTCCAGCTGTCAGCCTTAAGCAGTGCATCTCCTTGCCAGAGTACGCCTTTCCTTTGTTCCAGCTTTGAAAATAAAATCACAATTTGTAAAATAAAGAGGTAAAGAATTCTTTTCTGAGGCAGGAAAGTCACTAATCCTTTGTAAAGGTTCATAACTGCATTCACTGCTTTGAACAAGAGGCCACACGGTGAATGATAATAGATTTGTAGTAACGGCATGCCCTGTATTTAATGTAATAATAACCAGTTACATAAAGTCAACAGACTCACTGTATGCACCTACTACTTAATTTTAGAAATATTTTCATTGATTTAAATTATTCTCAGTGAGAAAAAATTGTTCTCTGGGCAGCCTTTGTTTCTACTTGATCATTTTTCAAGGGAGGAAAAAGGATTTTTGAAGAATTAGCTATAACTCAGATTTTTAAAGCTAACTCAGAGAGGGTCGTGCACTATAGTAGTCTTTCACTTTAATGTTTTGCATCTTAGAAACAGGAATAGGTCAAAGGCAACGTGAGTTTTGTGGGGCATTTGAAAAATGCATTGTGTAGGAGTGAGTGACTTACGGAAGCACAATCTGCAAGGTAGCACAAACCATCCGCAGTGTAATTAAAAGTCATAGATGGGTGTAAAAACAAGAGAACCGCTGATGCGTACTGGTACAAGTACTTTACACATAGTGGAAGGCATCACCTTACTCATTTTTTAGATGGAGAAACTGAGGCTTGTAGAAGCCCAGTGTTTTCCCCAAGATACTACAAGCATGAGACACAGCCCGTGAATGAAGTGTGTAACATCTTTACCGAATACCATACAATAGCCACATGGCACCTTCTAATGAACCAAACCCATGGATTTGTCAGTAATTAACCAAAGGAGAAACAAAATGGGAAGCTGCAATACAGTGAGATTAGCTAGGGCTACTCTGTGCTTAGGTATTTGCATGCACATCCTTTTTTATCACAAACAAGATGAAGTAAAGTTTTTTTTGTCTTTTTTTATTCAAGAAAAATCCAGGGGCTGGATTTGCCCAATATCTGGGATTTCTGGCTGAAAGGGCAGTGCAAGTGGAATTTCTGTGCAGTAAGGTTAGGTATATTTTCATACGTCCCGAATTCCCACGAGGTGTGTAGACCTGCTACTGCTTCTCTTGGAAATGCTGGATTTATTGAGCACACGGTGTATGCTTGATTCACCCACATGCAGTAAGTTTGATGCTTCTCGGTTACAGCAGGTTTATTCTTCATGCCATTACACAGTGCATTTGCACCAATTTCTGTCCAGGAAATCCCAGACAGAAATGTATCAACCCCAGATTAGCTCTTCATAGCCAAGGAGGGGCTGAGTGGATTAGGGAACTGCTGGCTCATGGCTTTGGAGACAATACCTGTCATTCTCAATGCGAAATCCTGAGGGAAAAGATGGGAAATTTCCATTAATGACTCAGATTCATTTCCCCCCATTCACTGCATAGGTTTCTTAGGACTGAATCTGTCCAAACCCCCTTTCATCCCGCAATATTCAGGAAGTACCAGCCAGGCTGTTTTCCTTGCAAAAGGCTGCACAGTGTCACTGAGAGCACAGTTTGGGCCACTGCAGTCAGATGCAGACGACCTAATCCAAGTTCTTCTAAAAAAGGAAACAAAGGAATCCTAATTAGACAGAATATCAAAGAGACTCATCTGGGACTCTCATTGTTCACAAGCCAACGGTGATTAGGAAAAGTCCATGATTTAAAAAAAGAAAGAAATCCCTAAACTGCTCCTTAAATTTGCAGAGCCGCTCATTTATAACACAACAGGACAAAATAGTGTGTAATATTTCCAAAGTCTGCTATAAGGATAGTGTCTTGAACTGAAATATTTGTTTATACAAAGGTTTGCACACTGGCTTTACCCTTGACTGAAATGAATAAACTCAGGTATTATTAATATAATACAATGCTAAGCAATAAAAACATAAGAAGTGCTGCAAAAGTAGGAAAACATATGGGGAAATATCTGTTGCCCCAAGACTTAAGTTGGAATGAATTCCTAGAATCTCAGGCACTAATTTAAAACTGCTTTATTGCAGATTTAGTTTGAATATCATATCTTGTCAATAGACAAAGGGTAAGCAGCACTGAAGCCCTGTGTTAAAAGCAGTTGTAGTAATCGAGGTCAGATGTCTCCATGAGCTGAGGAGTATTCAGATGTGTTGCATTTCTCTGGTTCACTTGTAGAATTTTCTTCCCCTGTATTTTTAACTTGCTAAATGATTTGAGAGAATTCAAACCACCTACATTTAATTAGCTTTATAAATCAAAGGTGACAATTCTTTAGTAACCTGAATTATTTCCCAGCATGGCAAGCTAGAAAAATGCTGACAAATTTATTTATTGACCTCTTGTGTTTTGCAGGGACAGCCAATGTTCTATTGATCCAGCTATCCAAAATACTGTAGCAGGGGCAATAACATTCAAGTGCCAGTGTCTCCACATAATCACTATTCTGTACTCTCCCTACCCGAGTGATATCCTCCATCTCTTACAAGAATGCAAATGTACTCATCCCCCAGGCCTACCCTCCTCCTGCTTTCAGGAAGGATCTTTATTGTTAGAAATTAAACTGAGTAAAGAGCAGAGACCTTCAAATTTACCGTGCATATAGTTTGCTTTTTGCATCAGAAGTGATCACTGATAACTGCTGCTGCAACTTTAATTATATCTTCAAATACAGCTCCCCCGTCCCCTGCACTTTCTGTAAACCTCCCTTTGTATCACCCAGGAATCTGATGCTGCAATCCTTCATGGGAAAACCTTTATTGAAGTCAATGGGGTTGGCTCCTGATTTCCTTAGGTCTTACTTCTGTAACATACATATTTAAGACATAGGCTTTTCTTTCTACTGCTTTAAAGTACGAATGTGCAGAAGTCTCTGGGAGATCAGGATTTCCATTTTTAGTTCATGATAAAATGAAACAAAAATGAATGAAGACTTCAGTATTTGACCTATTGGGATACCTCACTTGACAATCTCATGAGTTAGGGTGACAAGGTCACTTTCCTTATTCTTTATTCATTTAACTGTTTTATAATTATAAGTAGCAATGGAAAGCAGGCAATCTCCACAGTTAATAATCTTCCCAGACCCCAGGGTACAGGTCTGGAAATGGAGGAAACAATGGGGAAAAGTTAAAAATTGTTTTCCATAAGTTATTACCATCAGGTAAAGGAAAAAAAAGTGCATCTTTGGAAATGCCTGTTCATTTACTTCTCTAGCAAAATGCATCCTGAACATAACAGTCAGTGAAAAAAGATATAGAAGACACTAAAAATAGGCCTGGAATATTATTATCCAGTTGATGTTCTCTTTTTTCCCATGTGTATTTTTATGCAAATACTGTTAGTTTTGCCACCTCCAATGATCCTTAATTCCCACTGAAACCTCTGATAGCCGAAGGTCTTCATCATCACACAATTATTTGATATATTAAAACACGACTGAGGACAGGAGGTTAGGCTGTCGTAATTGCTGTGTGTGCCTGGCATTCCCTCTGCATATTTTTGTGTTGCAATGACAAAGGCCACAAGTCAAGAAATCACTTTTGCACATGCTCAAATCCTGTGCTCCTCAAGACCACATTTAAGAGCGTGACCAACTTTAAGTATTACCTTGGCATGTTATTAACCACATGCTTAAGTGTGGGCTCAAATAGGGATGCATTCCTGAATCCAAATCAATCTATCAAAATAGCTGCAGGTGAAAATTCTTCATACATGCTTTTTGTGTATGTAGTGAAACCTGCATGGTCATACAAGTACAGGCCTGTATCGCAGTTTATTTCAGGGGAAAAAAGGAAAGTATTTAGTTTTATGTGCTATGCAGTTTAGAAGCTGCCTCTGGAAAAGCAGGATATTTTCCTGTTACATTGATTAGATACTGAATGCTGAAAGGCCAGCAATTAAAAAAATAAACAGAATTTCAAATATATATCTTTTGTATTTTACTCTGCCACCTTTTCTAGAACATTTCCTTATAAAGCCTGTTTCAGACGAATATGTAAATTTAAGAGGAAAATGTTTGTATAACCTGGTAGTTTGAAATAATCAAAGTGATGCAAGATACATGCTGGGTGCCCAGATGGATAATATTTTGTTTTGATTTGTGGATGTCTTTTGTCTTAGAGCTAGTGTGAAAAGCTAGAAGCGGGCCCCACATGATTGATCACCACAAGCATCAGAAGGAAGTGATTCACCACAACACTGTAACTGAAACTGCTTCAACACCTGATTGCAAACTTCACACTGGGGGACTAATTAACTGCTGTACCTGCTCAGAGATTGCTGTAAGGCACAGGACACCTTATCTTGTGTAATTCCAGCTGTGAATGCCCACTGCTTTGACTGACTATTGTTGGTAGAAAGGTGTGTTGCATTCAGAAGTGGATGGAGAAGTTTAAAACATATAGTTTTTTAATTATGAGACATTAGATTATAGTGCCTTTAAGATTTTGTTTCATAAACAAAACTTAAGATAACTTGAGGTACACATATTTCTTTGTCTCATGACAAGACTGTTTTCAGCTTCAGGGTTTCCCTACTTTTTCCATGAACTTCATTTCAGGTATAATAGTAACATTTGGGAAACATTTTCAGATTTGGCAGTATTAGGAACATAAGAGTCATATTGTCTGAATTTAGATATAAAACGGTACATGAAATATCATCCAGCTACCCATGTGTTGTGCTCAAACTAAGCCAATGTCTCTGCAGATTTATCATCAGAAATACAAGTTTGCAGTCTGCAAATGGAGATAACGTATTCCTACCAAAGCACTTGCATGTAGTGATTAGAAATCATGGAAGAATAGCTGGCTGTGGGGTTATTTTTTAGGGGAAAAGACAAATTCTATTCAGTATTTTTTTGTAGCCTGACAATAGTTATATGGCTGCAAATTAATCTACTAAAATACAGGTTTTATGACCAGTGTCCAGCAATGTTTTGTTCCTTTTCACTACAGGGATAATGTCAGTTGTTCTGACAAAGAAAATCTTTTTACCTTTCCCTTCTTCTCCCGTTTCCCCCCCTCAAATTAAAAAAATGGTTTGAATACTGTTTCAAACAATACAAAGACGCCCTACAATTTGGCAAGAGTGTAGAATGATTTGGCAATAGCAGAGAATAATTACCCTTTGTTCTCATTTTCTAAATGATTCCGATAGATTGCCATGGTGAGATGAAGAAATGAGTGAGCTCTTTAGGAAAACAGCACAAAACCCTGCAAACGCAGGGTTACAGTGGCATCAATTTCATGCTTCTAGAAATAACTGCACACAAATCTCCATTACAAAGTTCATTAAGCACCTGTAATAACAGGTACATTTCTTGCTCATCAAATGGTATTTTCCCTTTCAAAGCCTACTTAATTCTGTATATACAGAGAGCTCCAGTCACTTGCATTAGTATGTCTCTGAGGGAAGATTTAGGTAAAGTATTTTTTTAACCTGCCCTGTGCATGAACTTGTCTATAAACCCCATAGTCCTGGTGTCTATGAAATATCGGCAAATAAAAGTGCCTGTTTGCCTATGTGCAGCTGGGACAGGTGGAACTGCAGGGCTTTCCCTTCACTTTTTCCATGTGCCTTTCTTATATCCATGTTAAAAAGTAAGGAAGAATGGCTGGCAGGAGGAGTGTGGGATGCACGAGCACACAGCTGCAAGATTTAAACATACATGACCAGTTGTCTCACAGCCTCCCTAAGATAAGTTGCATATTGCATTGCAGATTTGCCCTAAACTGCAAACTTCTGAAGATGTTTCCCCATAGGCACACGTCTGCTATTTTTAATGTAAATGAGAGTTTGAGAACTAAACCAAGGTTTGTGCATTTTGCCTTCTGAATTCACAGCAACCCTGAGCTCAGTAGCAAGCTGATGATTTCATAGTTAGCCAATTCATTTCATGTGTGTAGACAGTTGGTAGTTTCATCTATAGGTGTTTCCAGTAATAATCAGAAATATCCTTCCTGTTCATAGTGTTTCATTGAGAAAGACAGAGTATACATCCGAGGTAGGGCTTCTTCAAATTTCTCTGGCAATCAAACAAGATTTTGAGGCACTGTTTTGAGTTAACTGTAATCAGATATTAGATTACTGCCTGAGAAAACTCTAATCCTCTGGGAAGAAAAGGAAAAACCCTAGTACTTACTAAACCATCACAACCCTAAGAAATAAAGTTGTTCTTCCTCTAAAAATAGAGCAAAGAGGAAGTGTCTCCTAAGATGCTCTGACCACTCAGAGCCAGAAGCTCAGCTTTGACCTGAAAACAGCAGCTCTGGAGGGAGGAGGGAGAGAGATTGAATCGCAGCAGCATCCTCCCGAGTCACCTCACTAACACTGGCAGCCACACTGGTGGCTTTCAGGTGTAGACTCTGGTGTGGCTGGAGCCACTAAATTAATAGGCCAATTTCATCAATATATGACAATTTAACATCAAAATTAACCTGGGCTGAATTCATATGTAGTTGTTTCTCACTGATAGGCTTTGCTATTACTGCATAAATATTATGACTCAGATTAAAAAATACATAACATCAAACACACACAGAATCCAATAGTTTAATAGTTTATAAAGTTAAGAAAATAGGTTCCTTGGAAAAAAGTTTTCTGAAAAGTTCATTTGATCATTTCTTAGAATGTGTTTTTCCCTTTTTTCATTTGGCTGAAAAATCCCACTATTTCTAATAGCTGCGCAGCTCCTGGGAAAAAAAATAAAGTGAGAATGTTCGCAAAATTACCAAGTATTAATCTTCCTTACAGTAAATTCTAGGCAGTGAAAAAATGTCCAGGTTCCTTGAAACATACAAAAACCTACTCACTACTCCGCTCTGACCCTTACAGAGATTATGGAGTAAGGACGCAGGTTAAACAGTGTCAATATTAAGAATGAATTTCAGTGCCTGTTTTCAGTGCCAGTTTCACTGGGAGTTTTTACTGCGCTTACTATACCTTGAACATGCCAAATCAGTGTATAAAATCTAGGGCTTCTGACAGAAGAGCAACATGAAATAGGGGGTTTTGTGCATGGAGCTGAGAACACTGAATCTCTTACCTGGGAAGCAGAGTGAGTCATGTCAGTAACTGTCAGAGGAACAGGTCCATAAAACAGAACAGTTGCAATAAGCACCACAGCACTTCTGTGAAGGGGAAGGTGACTGGAAAGGCAGAGAGCAGGATGCCTAGTGTGAACCTGGGCTACGCACAGAGGTCCTGGCTGTAGCTGCACACGACCATGATCAGGGATGTTGATAACACATTACAGCTTTATAGCCAGGGGAGGGGGACGACTTGGCCTGCAGAACAGCAGCAGGCTGAGGGAGAGAACACAGTGTGCATCATTTCATATTACCGCCTTCCTCCAAAGCCTCTGGTGATGCCACCAGCCACTACCCAGCTTCCTCAAGGCAGTGCTGGCCATCTCCTGCCCTCCTCGCTCCTTCTGCAGGCTTACAGCAGCAGCCGAGACACCTCCTGCAAGCACAATACCTCCCATCACGCAGGAACACCCCTGGACTCAGCCCATCAGCTTGTTCTTCTCACCTGTGGTCCATTCCCCCCTGTGCCAGCCACGTCTAGTGCTTTCCCTGCCCCAGCCAGTTCTCCAGGACACATGATTTTATGTTAACTGACAGGCCTCACCACAAAGAGCCTTTTTGCTGTTTACACAGGCATTTTTCTTGACAAAGCCTCACTTCACACTTTGAAGATACCAGGCTAGCTCTTCAACTCCTCCCTTGTTTCTTACACCTAGTCAAACTCTGAGCAAAGATTAAACTAAACATCAGCTAACTTAATGAGTTTTTCAGAGCTCTGCAGTGAATTTTTCATTGAGGGAAGCGCAGGCACTTCTGGAGTTGAATGCAACAGCTCGTAAATAACATGCAAAAACCCCGTGCAAGTGCTGAGGAAATCTTAGGTGACTGCAATGTAATTTGTCAGTTGTGGGCTAATGGAGACTGGGTTATAACATGCTCCTGCTTTCCTGCCTGTGTTTGAATGAGCATCTTTGTCTTGCTAGCATCCTCTTGTCTAAAGTTATTGTACACTGTGATAGGGGGTGACCACAGGAAAATACAAAAGAAAACATATGAAAAAAGAAGCTGCAGAAGGACACCACTGCACGTCAAAATGTTGTTCCACACAGAGACAGGCAGCGTGAAGAAGAATTGAACAAAACTGCAAAACAGGATGGAGCAAATAGATGTACAATTATTTGTGCTGCTCAGCTGATAGGTATGCCAGGGTCAAGCATTCTTTGTGTGATTTATGAATAGGTGAATAAAGAGTTGTTCTATCCATCCATTTCTCATATGAATATTTTATCAGTATTAATGTTTAACTGTGATTACTGGAGCTTAATCACTCAACATTTCCAAATCAGAAGAAAAATATTTCCAGAAAGGATAGGAGGAATTACTATTCCCCATTTATTTTTGAGCAATCTGTAAAACATCAGGTGTGATTTACTCTAAATGAGAAATCAGTGGCTTAGTTAGAAATAATTTCCCTGCTGGAGAATTGTCTATATGTGCTATATACATACTGCCCAGTTATGTTTCCAACTTCTAATAATGCATTCTTAGTCATAGCATTAATAATACAGATTAATCCTCTACACATGTATATGACGTCCACCCAGGAATTTCAGAGCACATTTTTAAGGACTCATTTGTTAAGCGTCACAAGGCAACCACATACATGCAGAAACTGAAGATGCAAAGAACTGATGAAATGGGAGTTACACAGAAATCCAGAGGCTGAATTAGCCATGAGGCCGGGTCTCCTCATTCTCAGGACAAGTTTTGCTATATAACATTTTAAATGCTTTGTAAAATGTAAGAGTGTTTTCATTGCAGGACTGGTTGTACCTCTGTTTGATTTATAAATAATAACTCAAAGACAACAAAAGCGAGGTTTTGCATAGCGTATCAACTCTAGCAATGTCACTGAGCCTTACAATATTGTTTGGGGGATTTTAAGATTCAGTTCTGGGAGGCAGAAATGTTCTCCTGTGTTTCCATGAGAACTGCAAGTTCTTTCTCAAAGTTATTTATTTTAGTCTTTCTGAATGAAAAAAAAAATTAAAAAAAGCTTGAAAATATGAACTGAGAATACACAAAGTCCCCAAAATCACAAACAAATAAAATGGAGATGATATTTTTAAAACCTAAAGCTTTGGAAAGTCAGTCTTAGCACTTTATTAGTAATCCTGTTGTTTGGCAAAGCAGCCTTGGTAGTGTTATACAAATAATGCAGATGGGCAGGAACATTTTTAAGTATCTCTGCTTGTGTTTTGTCAGTTACAGAGTTGGCAGGTGTAGATTTTAACAGAGGAGAAACTCATCTCCTTGAAACTCATGTTTTCAGATTAGGTTGGGTAATCAAAGGCAGAGCCCTTTCCTTAGAAGAGGCAGGCACACAACTGCAAAGGGCTTTCATTTGAGGTCTCAAGGTACCACATATATTTTTTTACTCTCTGAATATAATTATCCACTAGAAAACTGAATGCAATGAAACAGCTTATAAAGAGGAGTTTGCAGTGCATCTGTTCTTCTTTGATCTAAATGAAACAGAGCAAGAATCTTACTTGGTATCTTGACATAACACACTTTGTCTTTGTATATGTGAGATCCTTCCTCTTATAAACAAACCTCTTCCTGTCTCCTTCATTTTCTTCTGGTATCATCTATAGATCAGCTTATTTGTATTGCATGCTTTCATTCCCTCCTCTGCAAAATGCTCTGCTGACTTCAAATTGAAATGAACTAAAATGCTTCTAGGTGACACATTAGTCACAGCCAAGGCTGATATAGATTATCCATAATAACAATTTTTATGGACATCTGTAGGTGAGTGTATGTGGGTTTGTTTGTGGATGTGTACTTCAATCTGATGTAGTAAAGTCGTGTTTGAGCGAGACCTATGAGTCAATTGTATAATTCTAATTGACTTCAGTGGGGTTTGGATTGCATCCATGTTATCTGAGGAATGAAAAACCTCACTAGCAAGCACATACCTAAGAACTACTGCCCACCTTAAATGCAAGGGTAAACACATACTAGAGGACATAGAATTAACCACGAGTTTAGTTAAGCACAATCCAGAGTTGTTACGAGATCAAGTGGAGGTAAAGATGATCGTGATAGGCATACTTAGGAAGAAATAAAGACGCTTGTAGCCACTGGGGCCACCTGGAACACCCTTCCAAGGAAAGCTGTGGGATGACTTCATACAACCTGGTGCCTGAGGATGCGGGATGTGGACACGCTGCTCTAAGGTGAGGTTCTGCTGCAGTTTAGCTTAACTGAAGTCTGTCCTGCTGATGAAGGGCTGCTTCTGCCTCTCCACCTCATCCCACTTCTGCCTGCTTGGCAGGAGTCTGGCCCTGTATTCCCTTCTAAGGTGAAAAGAACCTTATCCTTCATATTCCAAGCATTTCTATAGCCATAAGGTGAAGCCCTGTTTTACAAGACCTTTCAGACTCCTAATATGAGTCTACCCTGACCAGAACTTCCAGACCTTTACAGGAATTGCAGCCAGAGCTCAGCGCCATCCATGAGCTGGTCAGTAAAATGGGAAAGTGACCTTTCTCATAGGCTGGTCCATAAAAGGACAGATAAGACCACTATAGTGCTTGCTAGGAAGGAGACAAACACCTCACCTTCTCTCAGTTCCACGTTAGTCTGATGTAGACTTGCACTCCTCTTATACAGCAGAGCTCCCCTCTTATAGGGAGGTTTCAGTCCACTGTAATTAGATTCCATGGATTTAATCCCCTGGGAATGTAGCAATTACCATATACCTGACAAGTGCTAAATGCTGCATTCCGTGGGGATTATCACCTCCGGCTGAACAGAGAGAAAAGGGGAGGGGAAGAGAAATTTCCACTTCCCCATGGGGTGGGGAGAAGGATGAAAACTGCCTGATTTGCTGCAGCTGCTGTAGGCCAGAGGAGAGCAGGGCATCCAAGAGAAGGCATTCCTGAGAAGGACCAGACAAAATGTTTATCTCTAATAGAAAGAGTAGGGATAACGCTGCACATGTGGGTCACCCTTCCCAGTTCTTTTGGTGCTCGCACCAGCTGGTGTGTGTTTATAGAAGGATTTTTATTAATACTGTTGATACACAGAGCAAATAGACGCAGAATAAGTGAGATTAAGGCAATTGGTCTAATAAACCTCAGAAATGAGTGACTTTAAATCAAAATCATATGCACGAATACAGCATTGGCAAAGAGGAGGCATTTATGTGGTGTTTTTTGCACCCTGTGATACAGTTTATTACAGCTTGTTTATAGCCACAGAGTTGGTATGAATCACCTCCTATTCTTTTGCATTATTATCTCAGTTATTTACAAGATTCACAGTGATGTTGTGAAGGCATCATTCACTGTTGATAAACTACTTGGGATCATCAGGTAAAAGGCATAACCTAACAGCATGATAATAGTAGTGTTTATATATACCCACATTCACTCTGGCTGATTCTGAAGTGTTTTGCAGGTTTAGCAAACTGGAATTAAGGGACAACCAATGCTTCTTCTGGTGACATTAGACCAGACCAGATCCAACTGGAGGTAAAGGTCATCAAAGTGAAATAATCAGATTTTGATATGAAGTGAACACCCTGCTGTTGCAAAAACTGCTGCTAGGGCTTTGCTGAGCAGAGCGGGGTAGGATCAGCTTTATGTTTCATAGCAGTGATGACATTTTGTCCCCAAGAGCGTGCTGTGTGCAGCCTCCATGCAGCTGGGGAGGGAGCCACCCACTGAACTACTTATGCTTCCTGCCACACCTAGACTGAGTCTGTAGTACAGAGAAGTCGTCTGCCGTGTCACTGTGCTGCAATGGCTATAGCAGCAAACCCCTCCCGAGACAGAAACAGCTTGTCTGGGCAGTACCACACTCTTGTCTTCTCCTAGAAATGAAAAGTACTGCTGTATTTAAATATATAATATGCATAATGTATATGTACAGATTATTGTGGAGAAGTAGGAACAAATAACGTAAAATAAAACCAAAAACATTTAAACAACGGATTAGAGCAGCCGATCAGGTCAGAGGGTGCACAACTGCTGGTGTCCTAATACAGACTGAACAGGAGAAACTTCACTGCGTGTGCAGCCATGCTGGCACTAAGTCAATTTGTGACACTGTAGTTCAGTCCAATACTTCTAGTAAGATTTTACCTATTTTACTACATGAAGTGAAACTCATTAACATAGTTACATTAAATCTGCACTAGCATTACAGTTTACGCAAGCCACTGCAAACACACATCTCCAACGCTCAGGCACAGCCATGGCTGATGCCAGTACAACAGCCTGGTTTGCTTGGGTTTACCATGACATCAGCGAGGACTGAGGAGAGACATGGTCCTCACCCATCTGCTGCACTCACAGGAGCCCTGCCACATAGACAGCAATGCTGGGCAGACTGTGACAGCCTGCTATAATATTTGTATGCTATATGAGAGAAAACCCAGCTCTGCATATACAGATGCCTGCATGCCAAGAGCATATACGGATGCTGAAATGGTATTTTGAAGATTTCAGAATAACATGCCAAGTTTTTTGTTGCTCTTTCACAAAAGCCATGGTCACATATATATCCATTTAATGCAGGCTAGACCCATAAAGAATTTGTCATATGGCACCATCTGCATTCTTCATCACATAGAAATCCATTGTATGACTGAAATAAATCAAGGGCAGGGTGTGGTGTTTCTGCGTTTCCTAACTCATTAGCAAGACATTTAAGATTACTCCTGCTTTCAGTAGCATGGTAAACCTGTTTAAACAAACACACAGAAAATAATTATTAATTGCCTAACAGGAATAGGTCACTTGGATTTCTAGAAAATCTCACCTACTAGGACAAATCCCTTGATAGCACCAGCAGTGTGTGCTTCAGGTTCCCTTATCTCTGCTGAAAACTGGATTCAGAGGTGCTAATGCAATTTCTACTAATGTTCCCAGTGATGTCTCCCTGTTCCATATGTGCTGGGACCCAGCTGGCTAACTAATTCTTCTCTCTCTGTAAGACCCCTATCAAGTCACTTTGCTAGGACCAATATGAGCATCAATAACGCAGTTGCCAAAGGTGATAAGGAAGGATGGAATGCAAACCAGGAAGAATAGTCTGTGGGACTGCACCAGTGTCAGACCAAGGGGAAGGCACCTCCACACTGCTCTACCCCAGGAGGGACTGGGGTGTGAATGTGTTGGCTTTTCTGCTGTCAGTGTCATTCCTACCTACCAGGCACCCAGGAAGAGCAAGCTAAAGCATTCAGGCTCTCCCTTTGTCTCCTCAGCCCAGCCACCCTTTTAAGAAAAGCAGCCTGACCTTGGCCAAACTGTGGTCCTTTTTTCTTGAAGCAACAAATTTCAGCATAGCCCATATTGCTACGCAGTTTTGAGGTGATGTGTGGGGTTTTTTGGACATTCACAGTCATCCCAGAACAGAAGCCTGAGAGTTAGGTAGCTACTTACCCAAAAGAGCACTGTTCCCTGTACCCCATCACCTCCCTGAAGGCAGCAGGGTATGTCAGACCCATCTGCCTGTTTGAAATATCAACCATATCTCTAACTGCATGTGAAATCTTGTCTCTGTTGAAATCAGTCTGCAACCTTCCACTGACATCAGTAAAGCGAGGATTCACTTCTTAGCTAAGAGAAAGAGGAAAAAAAAGGTAGGAAGAGCCTATTGACAAGTTAATCCTCTCAGTGGCTCTGGGCTGACATTAAAACTGTTGCAACCAAACCCAGTCAGCTAAAAACCTGTTCTTGCCTTTACAAGCTGTCATAGAGCTTTGTCTTCAACTGGGGGGAAGAAGCTATATGCTGTGCAAGTGAATGAGACACATGTGATCAGGATGATCAGAGCATGCAGAACACATTAGAACAAAACATACACTGAGGTCAAAGCAACATAAAAATGAAAGCGTTTTGTGTTCCTCATTTGCTTGACTCATTGAGTATATGGTTATATACGTGCCTGAACCAGACTTGGCTTATTTGCCTTACATACTGAGGAGTTACATGTTCCAATCGGCACCTGTTCTGCAGTAATTCTGGATTAATGTATTAGCCAAAGCCTCAAAGAGATGAACAAGAATGTTAGTTGAAAACTGGTTGCTTCTAATTGTCATGAAAACAAATGTCAAAAGAACATGTGTTTCTGCTTAGCTAACTCTGCTTACGAGGTTTGAAGCTGTTTTGTGTTAGTTTCTACCATTTAAATTAAATGTTTTGTCTCTAACATACTTGATGTGGCTTTAAGAAGCTGTGCTTCCCCCCCATCCCCCTTATGAATCTTAATGTTTGGCTGGATTTGTTTGTAACATCAGACAAAAGGCTGGCAGGCTGTGCCGGAGTGACATAGATTTTATGTTGAAACAAAGCAAAGCCAAAAGAAAAAAATCAATTAGAGGTCATTAAAACCCAAACTTTTCAATGAAAGAAATACTGTAATGGAATAGTAATACTTTGGGGTTTAGGAGTTCTTTTAATTCCTGAAAGAGCTATTTTGCACTGCCCCTCCTCCACTTCATCTCTGTGAATCTGCTGTGTTGCAGAATGAGTCAGCTCTGGAATATCCAAAATCCACAGCTGTGCATTAGCATTTGGGAAGAGTATCACTGGGAGTTCATATTTTACATGTGGAAGCAGTGACGCTCTTTTTCAAGCCACAGTGAAAGAATGGTTCAAAACATCACACGGACAGATACAGCGCTTGCCCTTCAGCAGCACTAAAGCAACTTTCTAATGGAGTTTTCTACACATTTCCTTGGGGCAACAACATGGCCCATCATGGAACAAGCAGAGCAGGGGCTGTTAAAAGCTTTTCAGTACAGCACGCTTTAGTGTTTGAGATCTTAAAAAGTGGATGTCTGCTTTTATTTTATTTCCCTTTTTTTTTATCTATTACTCGTTCCTTGAGGCCCCCTTACTACAAAAGGAACACTGCATCTTTATTTCCTAAGGAATGGAAGATCAGCTTCAGTTCTATCCAGAACAAATGTATTATTAGAAAAGCAAAATAAATCCTGCTAATCACAGCACTTCACTGGAGCTTGGCAATGGAATTACATGGATATGTTAAATCAGCAGTTCCCAAAGATGAGCCTGTGACCTGTCTGGGTTCATGACCTGGAAGTGCAGAAGGAAATGGGCATACAAGCCTGGAGCAGGAATTACAAGCTGAAAGCTTGGAAACTACCATTTAACATAAAAAACACAGTAGTGACAATTACACTTTGTATTTCAAGGAGAATTCAGCCACCAGCACAGACCTGGGAATGGGAGCAAGACTGAATAGGGCCAGGTCTCTGGGAAAGAAGTGGGACATAGGAACTACCAGGGGAGCCTGGAGGCTCATTCAGTGGTAGTGGAACAGGGCTCTGTCTGGGCTGAGCCACAGCTGGGTTGGAATCCAGTGTAGGCCCTCTGGGTGCCGCAGCCGGTGCTGGCTCTGACCAGGGCAGTGAGGAGAGCATGAGCTGGAGTGATGGGAGGTGAGGAAGGAGGAATGATGCTCAAATGTCCAGCTCACATGTGGGCTACATCTGTCCCTGCTTAGAGAAACACAGGTTTGAAATTTAGGCTCACAAAAATGACTCCATTTGTGAAACCTGTGTTGCACCCACAGAGGCATGAGTCCTCTTCATATGCTGATGGGATGCGCTTTTTTATGGGTTTCAAAGTAGATCATCATGTTGAACTTAATGGGTGAATATTGATTTACACTGGTGGAGAATATGGCAAATTCACTTCTTAAGTACAGATCATTAAGGTTTCCAAGTATATTAAAGTGTTCTGCACCCAGTTTGTATTTGGGAGTGAAGAACCTGCTTCCTGCCCAGCTGTGCCAGGGTGCTCATGGCAAACACAAGTTTTCATTTCAGTTTGCTCAATGGACATGTTTGTGCAAACCTCCCCACAAGTAACCTGCAGGAAGGTAGGAAAGGTCACACTCTGAGCATGAGGGACAGAACACCTTCAGTTGTTTAGTTGGGGAATAATTAAGTCTTTAAAAGCCTGCCCTCTACCACCTTCTTTTAAGGTCTGACACCATCGTATCCAGCACAGCAGTTCTGCTGCATTGGAGATTTTAGTTCCACAGGATTTTCATACCTTTAATTTGAACCATGTTAAGTGTTCATTAGTATAGTGCAAACCTGAATACAAAACACACCATTTACTGGATAACCACACTGTAAACATGTTTTGCCTGGATTGTGATGGATGATAAGATCTATTCAGAACATTATTTACAACAGGATGCCCAGTGAGTAATCTTTACAGTAAAATCTGTAGCATCATGCGCATAGCCAAGGTAAGTAAATCCTTAAGCTAATCCATTTGACGTATGTCATTTTAAAGAATGCAAGTGAAAAGGGAAGACTTGAGTGTCTGGGAATGCAGAAAAGCTGCCTTCAGTTAAATTACACAGGTGAGAACAGCAATTTTCTGTACACCTTAGATGGCATGAGTAATACTGCAAATGTCAGCTGGATTTATTGAGATCTGCAGAGAATATATTTGTCTTAGGAAGGGAAGAGGACTTAACTTACACATCTAATTTTACGAGGGGTTGGAAGCCATTTTAAAAGTGGAACAAGTATCTCTGCAGCCTTTTTTTTCCAGTCTCTTCTTTTTATACTTCTCCTCCCTCCTTGGAGCTGGCACTTGTCCCAAAATGCACACCATGCATTCAAGAGAGGGAAAACACTAACCCTGTATGATTTGAATAAATGAGCTCTACATACATAGCCACTTTTAGTTCAAATTATGCAAAAATCCAAGATAAATGAGGCTGAGCATAAAAGCCCCACAGTGCGTAATTATAAATACTAAAATGGTGCATTTTTTCCAAAACAAGAACCTTTTTTTTTTTTTTCTTTTAAATTTGCATACTCTGTCGACTTTTGACCTGCAATAAAAATGTAACACAAGTTGGTAAGTGACTGAGTCAGAACAGGACCTTCTGTTTGCATCATTCCTCCTGCCTTCTGGAGTTTCAGTCTTTAGCAATTTGCTTAGATTTACAGTCATCTACTGAGCAGCTACAGTGTGTGACCAAAAGCTCTTGTGTTTAAACATGTAAACTGTTAGATTAAAATTCCTGGGCTTCAGGATATGCAGAAATTCCATGGGTCGAATTATAGATAATAAGTATGGATCAAATCTTTTTGGCTTGAATGTGTTTTTCAAGCACAGCTATAATAAACAAGCAGGATGCCTCCTGCAGCACTCAGCTTCCAGATGTGTGCCCAATGCAGTATCTGTCTGGGGATGAAGCTCACCTACAACTCTGATGAGGAGCATGAGGAAAGAGAAAACAATAATGGGATAAAATCAGGACTAAAGGTTTTACTTAGCCTTTATTCAACTTATTTTCTATTCCTTTCCATTTCTGTTTCTATTCTAATTTCTAAACTATATGTATCATTAGGAAAATGGGATCCAGATACCTCAGTGTTTCAGAGTAGCTGACGGCGATACAGACTTTTCCAGTTATTAATCTGCACAGACAAAAATGCTAAAACCTATGTTTTCAAAACACCACCCATAACTTTTCTAGGTATTAAATTAGAAAGCACTTTGAAGATTAAACCCCAGTTCTTTTTGCCTGAATTGTGTTTGTTATAGAACACTGCAATTATCAATCTGCTGTTAACAGCCGAGTCCCTTCACTTGACTTCACTGCACACTCTGAGCCTGAAGGTAAGTGAGAAAGACTCAGCCTGGACTGGCAGATCCAGCCATTGCTCCCAGATGTGTGCCTGACCACAGGAACATCTTATTTCCTGAGCCACCCTGGTGTTCAGAAAGGTGTTTTAAGGCAAAATGTCTTTTCTACTGAAAATAGCTTGGTAAATTCTGCAGTTAGAGCAGACAAGAACAGGTAAGGTCTGACTAGACCTGTAGGCAATGGTATTTTATCTCTTTGTATCAAGGAGAACCAGCAGCAGTGTTGGGAATGGCTCCCATCTCACCATTCTGTATATCATCCATATAATTTCAACACGTTTACCGAACTCCTGACACATTTACCTTCATTAATGTCAAAATATGAAGGCTACAGGTAACACAAAAAAGAAACAGCCAGTTCTCCTTTTGTTTCTCCAGTGTCTCTCCCTTGGTTCAGTAGGGCCTTAATCATGCAAATACCTCTGGCTGTTGACCTCAGCGGGACCTTTTCAATAGTGAAAGGCCCTGTAGACCCAAAGGTAGCAATACTGGACCTGCTTCCAGTTTGTATTTAGGAGAAGATCTTTCATTCTGCCAGAGCCTTGGAACCACAGAAATGAAAGGGGAAAGGGGAAGTGGTGCTACACAGTAGCTGATCATTGCTTAGCATATTTTCAGTCCACCCACCGAGTCAATACAGTTTCAGTCCTAACAAGGCCGTTTTGCTTGCCCAGGCTGAGTTCGGCGTTGGTGCCACAGAGCTGTCCCCAGGAACCTGCCCAAGGACTCTGCCTTTGAGCAGCAACGTGGCTATCAGCAAGTCACTGGTCCTATGGCCAGAAGTCCCTGTTGTGAAGGTACAGCCTGAACAAGCTCCTACACTTACCCTTCCGATGTGTCCATCCCTCCTGAAAATGAGAGATGAAGCAGATAAAACAAGAGCGAAGCAGAAGCCACCACTCGGTGCATTCGTTCTGCTGCAAGATCAGATCCTTGATAAGGCAAGCTTAATGTGGAACAACCCTTGAAGTTAAGGGACTAATCATATTTCAGGTTCATTTCCACAATTACAGCAGAGGTCAAGTGGATCCTTCATTTTAATGAGTTGACTAAAATCTGGCAGCATGTTGTTATGAGGCAGATAATTTGTAAAAGCAGTGTGTTTTAGATCACATCTTCATTCCATGGCTAATGGTGATAACTGAGTATCTTTCTGTGGAAATGCTGCCTCTTTTAAAATGTCTCTTAATTTAACTTCTATTATTATACATCATGGTTGTTGTCTGGTCTGCCTGTATACTGGTTTCATTCTCTGTATTCTAATTTTAACTGATTATAACTGAGTGGGAAAGTGCAAGACCTCTGGTTGAAATTCAAAAGAAAATAAATGGATTTTTTATGGCCTGAAGAATCTATTCATTACTAAATCATTTATCTTTGCAGAAGGCGTGCCTATATTCAATATGCCTTCCTATTTCCCTAATTTTATTTCTCCATAAGTACGCTTTGTGCTTGCAAATAAATCTCCATTGAACTCCCACTGATAGGCTTCGCTTTTGAAAATCTGAGCAGAAATATAACTAACATTATTAAATGCATCTCAAAGGTTGTATATAAAGTTTGGACATTGCTGTGTCTTCCCTAAAAATGAAACTTGGGTGAAAATGTAGAGCAACAGTGTGTGCTCCTGGGATTATGAAAGGCATATTGCACCAAGGGGAAACAGAGCAGAGATACACATGACCTTTAAACAGACTCGTTCGTGCTTTTTGGCTTACTTCAAAGATTTCTTAAGGGGACGAGAGTCATTAAGAAGGAGGGGAGGGAGGAGGGGCATTAAGATTGCTTAAATTGCTTTTTCTTAATTCCAAATTGTCTTTCTCTAGTGAATCCTAACTGCATTACTTATATTGCATTTCAGGCAGTGCAGTTGCCTTCTTATCTTGAACAAAGAATGAACTTTGGACAGTATTTTGAAGGGTTTACAAATAAAGTAAACAGCTCTGTTGCATAAAACATATGTATCTGAGGCAGAACTTCCTTCTTCCCAGATTAGACACGTTCATGTAATTTAATTTGTAAGCTTCTTCAGCTGCTATTTGAAAGTGTTTTCTGTTTACAATAAATAGAAGGTTAACATTCACAAACAAACCCCACAAAACTGTTAAACTTTTGTGATTCTGTTAAAGTTACATCGAATGCTCTCTTTACCAGTTCATATATTAAATATTGGCTTTTGGTTTCAACTTGAACTGCTGTCTTTGTTCAGGCTGGATTAAACCCAGATAGGTTATCTGGTTTAGTTATTACTGTATTATTCAAGTGGTGCTTAACTGTGTGTTTTACATTCAAGCATAGAAATGAAGGGGGGGAAGGGTTTGCTAATTTTACATCCTCATTTAAAAAAAATCAGAACATCTTTACATACCCAGGTTAAAAATTAACAAATCAGAACGTTGGACTTTTAACTCCCTAGACAGAGACAGTGTCAGGTTGGTTGTTATTTTAGCTACAAGACTTAAAATGTATGTGAAACTATGCTAGCCACTTCCAGACGTAATACTTCAAAGATGCCACATTTATTATAGTTGACTTATGTCCTACTGCAAACACTGGTGAGATATCTGTCACCTCACGTCCCCAGTTATTACACATAGCTAACAGAACGAATGCAGTCTACAACGTTGGATTTGCAAACACTGGCAAAGGACATTTGCTTTTTACCTTCTGTGTTGTGCCCCATTTCATTTGCTGTTTGTGAGCTCTGGCATGAATGAGTTTTTATTAGCAGAAATATTAGGGGATGGGGAGAGAGGGTGGTTGTGTCTATAACGGCTGCTGCCAAGGAAATTTAGTATTTACTATTTATTATACTTTCACACTAATTATTCAGGCCAAAAAGAAGACATGTCATATGACCTAGATCCTAGGGCACTGATTGTACATACCAAATAATGAATAGTGAAGGGAAAAGCTTGGAAACAATTAGTTGGTTGAATTTGGTTTGAATAAAGAGCTGGTTAATTTCTAGATGGTGATTTGGATTCTACATCTGCATGTGACTAAAGGAAAGAAGCAAGAACAGCACTCTTCTGTGATGCAGCCTCTGGGAGCTGAGGCAGAGGACTAAAACTCCTGCCATACGTTTTAATGCGCTGTATCTATATTAGTCTAAGCAATTGGGAATGCCATTCCCATGTGTTCAGAAGTCAGGACATCCTTTACCCTCACATCCCAGCTGGTCTAGGAATCATAAGGTTCTTAGAAAATATCACCATTATTCATTTGTTTTTAAGTTGTTTGGCTGCTTATAAATCTCAAGTTTAACTTTCCTGTGAAATAACAAATGCTAATCACTTTTGTTTTGTTTTAATTAGGAGTGCACAGTTTTACACCTCATCATGGGACTGTGATAGATAGGGCTTGAAAAAACAATAATCCAGGAATTCATCAAGCAATGCAGAATTGATAGGAGGAGAGGGCACTTCCCCTGGCCTCTGCCAGGGCCGAGCTGGGTGCTTGCTTGTGCCACTGCCTGTCAGCATGATTATTATCTATGCTGTACAAGATAAGCAAACTGAGTCACCGAGTTAAGATCAGAATACAGGAGTTTTGGCTTTCTGCTCTATCTGCAGTCTCCTAGACTACACTAGGCTATATACTGCTTTCTATAATTACACGTACAAACAATATTAGACGCCGGCACAAATTAAAATCACCTCTGGATTTACTTGGGTCTGGATGCGAATTTTACAGCTCGCCTTTATTCCTGTATCAAGCTGAAAGAAACCCCTGTGCCTGATGACGTCTGAGGCTGGACAAAGGTCCAAGTGGTAAAATTGTTGTGCTGTGATGCCAAACTTCTCCAAAATGGGCCGAGTTCCCTTTCCAGAGGTTTCTCAGAGCCGGGCTTTTGCAGAAGTTGGCTTTTGACATCACAGGGACAAGTACTATATAAAACCAGAGAAAGCCAGAAAGCGACACAGGATTTTAGGGCACTGCTAAACCTCACAATTCAAACAGTTTATGCATCTGGCAGAAGTAATCATATGGTGTGCAGAGGGCAGGCTGGAATGTTGGCCAGCATTAATGCTATTTTTAGGCATATTAAGGCCTGATCGTTTGCCACCAAAATTAGTGGGAGACTCGTCCTGAGTGCCCCATCGTGCTCAGAGATCAAAAGCAGCTTCAGAAAGGTTCACCCTTTCTCCCTCCCCCCAAGTCGTAATTAGGTCTCTCTCTTTCTCTGTCCTCCAGTTGCGGTTGTTCCCAAATTTGCTGACCTCATGTAATTCCTAATTTGACAAGCTGGCTTTTTCTCCCTCTTTTTTTTAGCTATTTTTGTCATAACAAGTTCAAAACAGAACAGCCTGTCTTTAGAAGCCTCCATTCATAGGAATGTTGGGACATTTCACGCAACAAAACACTGCCACAGAGGAAACCCAGCTTTGTCTCCATGAAAATAAATGCTTGCAAAGGCAGCAAAACAACAGGAGGGGAAGCTGCTTTCTTTTTGTTCCAAACAATTTTGCCAAGAGCACACACAGGAAAAAAATGAAGAAGAAAGAAAGAAAAAAAGCACCTTGGGGAAACAAAAGATGAACTTGTTAATAAGAGATAAGTTATTGCCCTTGCATTTCAGAGGAAAACAAAGATTCTTGGATGCCTTTTATTTATGTAGCTCAAATATTTCCTCCTAAACTCTGCTGTGTAAAAGTCAAACATTCAGTGGCAGGAATTGCTAGAATGCTGATGTGTTGGTTTGGATATTTTTAAGTGGAAAGTGTTGTTTGTTTTGGAATTTGCTTTGCGGTGATTTATTTTTGAACAACTAGAGCTCTGCTTTTGCTTTGTTTGGCTTTTACTAATATCCTTGTTTTCCTATTAACATTCATTCTTCTTCCTAAGTTAGTTGCTTGGTGACTGGTATTACTCTCCATGTAGCTCAGAGTTTAACAGCATTTTTATTACCACCCTATTACAGAAACAGAATCAGTCAGAAAATCTCTGGAATTTTTCTTTTTTTCCACTATATCAGAATTAATCCAAACGCTTGACCCAGCCACCAGCTTCATGGCAGGAGACCCAGCCCTGCTTGGGCAAGGGCTGCGAGTGAAATGTTCTGGTTTTATTGCTAAAACTTACTGGGACAAAAATGCAAGTCATACTCAGACAAAGACCTGGGTGTCTAGAAGAAACTGCATCCATCTTGTGTCCTCGACCAGCATGGTTATGTCACTGATGAGTCAGTAACTAGAGCAGTCCTAATTAGCAAAAGTCAGCAGTTGTAGCAGCAAAAACTTATATAGTAACAACTCAGCCTTGCTTTGACTTATAATAGCTCAGTGGGAGGGAGAGGCGCAGTACAGGACCAGTGCAGGGCACCTTTACTCCAGTGCAGTTACCCATGGGAGCTTATAGCACGAGAGGCAAATCAAACCCATAGGCTGATATGCTTCTGCTGATATTAAAGTTGCATGTGGGGCAGACCTGATCCCATCAAAGTCAATATATATGCTAATTAAAAACAAAACAAAAAGTAGAATCTTTAGGATATAGGTAGATTCTGAGAATCTGGGAAGTAATGTTTGAACCTAGAAGGATTTATGCAGCCAGTAGTTTTATTATCAGCTCTTTAGCTTCTGCATCTAGTGTCCCTGTTATTCTTTCAGGAGGGAACCAGCTACTATTACACCAAGAAATGCATCATTTTTGATTGCTTTCATGCCTGGGAGAGTGGACCACAGGACTTGTATTTATTGGAGCTGTACTGCTAAAGAGTGTGATGGCATGATAGGAACCCAAAGCAAATCTGAAACCACAACACTTCCCTTTAACAAAGAGTGGAGGATGTTCTGGATTGCTCCAAAGTTTCCATGGGAATTTTATTGGAACTAGACAGCATGATTCATATGAAGAAACATCTAGTTTTCTCTCATTCAGTGTATCCTTCTATGTAGAATAAATCTAGCTTAATGCTCGCAAGCAGGAGCATTTGGACCTTGTAATTGCGTATGTTCTGGCTCTGGTTTTTTTCCCTTTATCCACTTGTACAGAAGATAAGAACAATAAACACAAAATGGACCACAGGAGAGGAACACTGATTTCATCTTGCCATTTAAGTAATACCAATCTGCTCTGATTTAATGATCAGGGAATAAATGACAACTGGTTGCATCTTTGCAGCACTGCAAACCCAAATAAGTTTTGTATTGTGTTTTGACTTTGAAGTTGTGCCAGGTTTCTGTTCAGATTCCTCTAGTGAAATGAACAGATTTCTGCATTATTTCCAATCTGCTTAGGGGTTTTTGTGAAAATGTTTTTAGTCCTAAGATGTAAGCACACTCTATTTCATATTTTACAGTTTGCGACTGTGCAAATTGCAAATAATGCAACCCATTGGTGTCATAAAGCCACAAAATGCACAACTAAATCCTCTGAAATAAAACTTCATAACACTATAGTATTCTTACGCTGTAGCAGCAGGCTTCTGCCAGTTTTCCTTCTGACATTGTTCCAGAACCTGCTAAAACTCATAAATCAAAGGCCATAATAGCTCCGAAACTCACTGAAATTGTGCAATGTTTTTTGTTTGTTTGCCTTTTTTTTCTCCCTGCTCCTGAGGAAAGTGTTTAATTAATGTTTTTAACAAATACATGAATGACTTAATGGCTGATCCATTGTTTTTCAGTTAGAGAATTGGACTTACTTGTACCAATACAGTTTATTCTCACAGGCCAGAATTACAGTTTTGGCCTTTTGGAACATACCTAAAGCCTGAGCCTAGTTTATAACAAACAGATAGCTAAATCAGGAACATTATGACCTTCTGAATGCAATATAACATGCATGTGTTTGACTGGAAGGATTTTTTAATTGGTCCTCCTGAATCAGCAAGGATATGCTCAAGGCTATTCCAAGTTTCCAGCTATCCCCTCTGGATTTGCACTTTACACAGACCCAAAGATGCTGCAGTTTCTCACATGGATGTAATTCATCTAATCCAGTTCTAACACACAGACCATTCCATGGTCACTCTCTAAAACAGAAGCAGATGAAAACTATGGACAGCTAGAACTTGGGTGGCTGTAGATGATGTGGACACCCCTGAAGCTCGAGGCATGGGAAGGAAATGATGCAGGCTGTGGGTGAAGTGGGCGTTGTTGTGCCTCCTTAATCAGGCTTCTAGAAAAAGCATTATCACATCCTTCAGATCAGGAGTTCTGAGGGTAAAAATAGACACAAAATCCCAAATGATGGTTGCATATCAGATAAAGTTGTATAAAGGGAGGTGATACTGCTCTGATGGCCATACAGTCTAGCTATGCAAAGCCAAATTTTGCCCTTTATTATAGCTACTAGTGTCCTACTCTAAAGTCAAACTTGCAACAAAGAAAGAGTGTTACAGGTTGGCGCACATTAGAACTGAGCTCAGATGTGAAACAGTCATGGATATATATTTCAGCTAGTCCAAGTAAATAACAAAGCTAAGGTGGCATAAAATGTACAGAATTTGTCTGTATGTTGGAGCACTATGGACACTTATTTAGGAACTTTCTCATCACACCTCCCTGCTGCAGAGCAGAAAATATCCTTAAGTATGAACATAAATTCATATTAAACTCTTTGTTTCTTGGCAAAATATTCATCTGGAGTGTTCCTGCAATGTTTTGATGTGCTAGTTGAATGTGATTTACTGAAGTGTTTCGGAAAAAACTAAAAAGAGAAGATTTTTGCCAAATGATCACAATCTGCAGCATTTGATATTTGAAATAAAGTTAGCAGTTGTTTTGCTAAATCACCACCATTTTATTTAAAACGCTGTGGCAATGACTTTGGTAAGCCTCATGCCTCAGGAGCCAGGTGATCACTGGAGACTTTCAGTTTCCCTGTATAATATAAAGCACATCTAGCCCTCATAGCAGGACAGCTGGAAAATAGGAACCACATAGTTTTGAGATACAAAAAGACAATGAAAATATCCAAAAAATATAAATTTAAGCATAATTTGTCACAATTCTGCAAGGTCTGACTTACAAATTTTGAGTCCTTGAGTTTGCAGTACTGGAACCAAGGCACATAAAACCTTTTCTGTTTGCTGTCTGGGGGCCTCATCCAAAGTCCATTAAAATCCAAAGGGACTGATTCCATGGACTTATCTAGACTTCAGGGGAAAATTAAACCCCCAAGTACACACAAAAGCTTCAGGCCTCTGGGAGAAGTCCTATCTCCATCCTAACACCCTTTGACTTTGGCACAGACAGGGTTCTTCTACCTGATCTGCTAGTGCTATCCTGAACAGGAACGGGTTTTCTGAGTTGGGGTTAAAGTACACAGATCTCTCTGACACAAATACTGGTGCATGCAGCTTTAGAAACTTTGAACTTCTTCTCCAAACATTTGTTCCCTGACTCAATCACACACATGTTCTCAGAAAGCAAAAGAGATACAAGTAGAGCCAGAGGGAATGTGTTCAAAAATTTCAGCAAATATTAACAGAACATATTTATTTATTTGCAGTTCCTGTCTGTCTCAAGCATTAGCAGCAATAATCAAGAGAAATTTCAAGCACAGCCAGCTCCTGATATCATATCTACTTATCATAGTGTTTATTTTTTCCCATCCTTTCCAGCTTAGATTAATCACTC
The DNA here is from genome assembly GCA_009867235.2 of Psittacus erithacus. Classification (NCBI taxonomy): domain Eukaryota; kingdom Metazoa; phylum Chordata; class Aves; order Psittaciformes; family Psittacidae; genus Psittacus; species Psittacus erithacus. The sequence continues at coordinate 128,522 of WYDI02141918.1, read as the reverse complement.
TGGTTGGTATACACATTTAAAATGGACTTTAAATTATGCTTTGGCACCAAAGTAACTGTTTAAGGCAGTTCTGTTACCTGAGCTTCATTTTGTTCTAGTTTGAGCAAAAAGAAACTACAAAAATAAGCAAACCTTTTAAAAATCACCTTGTATAACAAGAAGTTCTCTCGGCAGTTCTAGCGCGCTGTTTTCATAGTTGGGTGTTCTGCATAATCCCAGTGTTTCCAATATGTTTTTAAGTATGAAGAGTTTTGCTTTTTTTTAATCTTCCTGACATGTTTTGTGAGTAATCGCCTGCAAAACACTGCTTTGTATTGACTGGTCATATTCCTGCTTGCAAACTTATTGTTTAGCCACATCTGTTATTTTTCATATAGGTCATTAATTCCCCATAATTAACTCATGGGAGGCTTGATTTTCTCAGACTTCAGGACTTAGCAGAGACTATTCCCCATCTTACCAGAGGTGCTCAGCACCATCCAAGTCCACATCCTAAGAGGGGTACATTGAATTCAAGGACGTCTTATTAGTTATGAAACACTATAACTGTGTTTATTGGAGCTGATCCTAAAATTGTATATAATCAGATGTGATTAATCTCTTGATACACCCATGTGAGCAGTATCTGAAGACTAATGATAACGTAGTCAATGTTATCACAAATCAAAAAGTATTGATCATTTGAAAGAGACTTCCTTCTCCTCAACTTCTGCAAATGAGGCTTTTTCATATTAAATAGATTAGACTTTTATGGACCAAAGATGGTCTCACCTAACAGATGCATCTGTGCATGAAAATAAGTGTTTTGTCTAAGCAGTACATGCTGTGGCTTTGTGAGTAGGATTTTCCACTGAGTGCTGCCCTAAAGAATTCCATCTGGATTGACCTTCCTGGGAATCATTCTTTCCTCACACTAAACCCCAGAGGAGTCTTTGGATCAAGCCCCACAAAACTCAAGATATGTAAGGATCCTCAGGAGCCATTAATTGCCTCCCTAACCCTCCATGATCACCTTGCAAGTGATCATCTTGATCAAGTCAGCCCAAGTTGCTGATTTCCTTATTGCTGACCAGCTACCGTGGCTTGCCACTATAATGCAGGTCTGTGCTGTGCGCAATAAACATTGTTCTGATTGTACCAAAGAAAGATACAATTATAACACTGCACACATCACGCAGTAGTAGTCTTTATATCAATACAGCACCTGACCTTGACAGAAACCGAGTCTATATCTTTGCAAAGGCAATTGGTCAGACTTGGTATATAGTGTCAAGTACTGATATTTAATTAGAATTATTAAGATAGTTAGATTAAAAATAATGGAGGAAATACTCTGCAGGCATACATATTCATGGCTTGACTGAGTACCAACAAGTTCTACTTGTTTACACCAGCCCAGGGAATTAAACAGTTCAAGGTAATGAAATATTTCCTATGAAACAGCTCGATGTGAGTACTGTACCACACAGCAGAAACGAGGAAGAAAGCACATACAGCAAAACCTCCAACAGATTCTAGTGTGATCTCCATCAGGAATAATGTCAGTCCTTTCCTCCACTGCCAGCAAAGTCTGCTTTTTGGTAAAACTGGTGTTTGAACAAGCCAGACCAGACATTTTAAGAAGAAAAATCTGTGTTGTGAATCTCGTTTTCAGTGTTGGACGAGCAAGCAAATTCCCAAACGGACATGGATTTTGACAGTTATGAGTCAAACAAGAGCCAAATGCTTTTACCCTGAAAGTAAGAAGCTGACAGTGACAGTAAAAGGAAGAATAGAGCCAGGAGGGTCACCTGGGCATACAGTGTGGACCAAGAAATGGCACATCCATCTTGCATCCCCTACGACTCCTCTGTCTCCAGCACACCTCTGCCCCATGCTTCAGCACGGGCTGGATCACAAAGACTGACTACAATGTGTCTATTATTTTAATCCACAAACATTTGCCTGAGCACAGACATATGTGCAAATGGGCTTTCGTTTGGATGCAATACCTGCTTTCATTTTGGAAAGTTAGGAAATGATCCAGTGTGCTGCAACAGCTGGGGCTGGAGCAGGAGGAGAGGATGGTGACTCCTGTTTCCCAGAGTGAACAGCCAGCCATGCATCATGGAGACATGCACCGTTTCCAGATGTAAGACTGCCAGGTATTCAGATGTGGCTTTCTGCAGCGCTGACTGGGAGATACCAGCCAATTTATTCATGAGAATCTAGACTTTTGCTAAAGACTGTGTTCTGACTAATGATAGCATGGGTTTACTGTAATGATTAAGGCTTGAGTTTTCTCACATCTGTGAGGAATGCTTAGACATTCAAGTTTAAAAATAAAAATATCACTCTGGGCAGTGTTTTAACATTTTTTTTTGAGGGAGTGTGGGATGATGGGTGGGTGGATTAGATAGTAATCAGTTGAATAAACTCAGCTGAGCTTTGAAAGTTAAACTTCAAGCTACACAGGAAGATTTGCATGGTGGGACATAAAAAAGAAGTTTAAATGTGCCTGACGTGATCCGTTTTTATTAAGGTGCACTAATATAAATGCACTTTTATGCAATCACTTTTATGAGATATCCAAGTGCTTTAAAAACATATAAATGACTTAACAATATGCTTGAGAATTCAACAAGTATAATTGATAGACAGGAAACTAACACAGAAGGGTTCGGTTAAGCAGGATTATACATGAGCACATGCCACTTTTGGGAATTAAGTTAATGAAATTTGTCGTATTGGTTACTGCCAAAGGAGGAGGAAGCATATCCTTCTTAATATAAGTGTCATTACAGAACATAAACACACACTAACAAAGCACAATATTTTGGTGCAATAAGGCGTATTTCCCTTTGTTACCCATTTTGCATACCAGTATGCACTGTGTTTGTGCCTTCAGATGCTTATGCTATATTTAGCAGACTCTTTTCTGCCTCTTTCCACACATAAAGATTCAGAGAACTATCTTTCCATAGCATGTAAAGAAGTAACTAATGATACGCTATCGAGGAAGAAGTGTTCTCCTAGAGGAGACAGTTTCCATTCAGAGACACTAAAACAAAACCTCTATTGATTTTGTGCTCATAGCTTTGTATCTTCACTTTTTTTAGCATGCTTAAAATTGCACACGCTGACATGAGATTGTACAATGTGCTGTAGGATTCCCACATTCAGCCTGACATTTATTCCTGAAAACTGGGAAGACATAATTTCTAAGTGTTTAGAACACAGTTTAATAGGTCTCTTCTTAGTAGGAATTTCTTTGTTATAAAGGTTCTTGGTCTTGGAACTCTGCGCACGCTGCAGTTCATTTCACCACATGCATATGAATTTGTTATTGAGGATGCGTTCCTGCTACTGACGCATAATCAGGCTGCTTAAATGTTCTAGTGGAAACAAAATATTCCAGGAATCTTAAACATTCAGTAGAAAGATAGGGTAAAAGAGCTTTTCTAATACCAGTGAAAGAGTGTGGTACACTAAAGCATTTCCAGTCAAATAAAAACTATGTTTATGCTGAGTGCAAACTATGCATTTCCCTTAATAGCACAGCCTTTCCTAAGCCCTGTGGAAAGCCAGGTAATCTTTTAAGTTTGCCAGATGTGGCAGGTCTTTACTAAACATTGCATTGCACTGTTACAAGCCCTTACTTGTGTTAACTTGTTGTGTTTGAACGCAAATTTGCAAGCAAGTGGAACTTGTATCCCTGTCTGTCAATAATTCCTCATCACACTCAACAAAATGTCACTGCTTCCCTTTTTCCCCGCCCCCTGAATGCGAAATTGCAGTAAATCAGTCAACAGCACTGTTTAGCATATAAAGCAGAAAACTTCAAAGCGAAGCAGCCTTTTCTCTCCACCTATGAAATTCCAGACCATGCTCCTAAATTCAGGGAAATCTCCTCGTCCTTTCTACTTACAATTCAGAAAGCCTTGGCGATGCATATTAAAGGGCTGCTGTCAGCTTACATTGTTTAAAAATGGACTGATTAAAAAAACATTTGGGTAAAGCACCCTTTATACACTGTGCGAGAAACACACTCATCTGGTAGCGCTGCTCTCTCGCAGCCCACAGAGGACTGAATTATAGCAGCCGACAGCCCGTTCCGAATCGCAAATGTAGTTTTACTGTGTGACTTTATGAATTCCATGTCAGTGTTTTTTTCCTCTTTTGCTGGGACTTTTGTTCAGATTTACTCCAAGGAAGCAATGCCCACGTGTGCTCGATCCCACTTTCCTTCTTTCCATGTACCAGCCCATCACCAGATCTTCAGCTTTGTAGATATTGAATCACCCATGCAGTTATCTTTCCTTCAAAGTGCAGGGGAAGGGTTGCTCTTGTTCTTACATTACATTATGTTCACGTTTACCTGGTGTAACATAATGTTCTGTTAAAATTCTCTTTCTGTCCAAATAAAAGCAAAAAATCCAGACAAAACCACACCAAACAAAACCCCAAACTTGCCCAGGTTAAATGATACTTCTGTATCTGTGTATTCAATACAGAGGGTCAAGCTGTATGTTGTTTTAAGCAGTGGCATTGGTAAGACATTTCTACCCCCTTCCCACCTCCTCCCCCTGCCATGACCAGACTGCACCACTAATGTTATATAGATGAAAATGTCTATAAGATTGTGTTGTAACCAAGATCACCTTAATTATCCTTTAAAATAAATTTCCTCCCTGAAGGAAACATACCACCAAGCTATGCCCTGAGAATCCCCTGCAATGTTGCTAACCATTCCCGTGTATAAGTAGGACCCAGTCCATGCTGAATTAGAAGAGGGCTATTTTCTGCAGTTGAAATTAATTTCTTTACATGGAGTCAGCATGAGGTCTATGCACTATTCAATAACAGCTGAACCCTGATGATGTTACATTTCTTCAATCTTATTTTAACCAGTTAATTAACATGAACGATTTCCCTCCCGCTTCGTTGTGTGTTTAAGAGGTGCAGGAAGTAAAGGTATCAAGAATTCCTGCAGTTACACCACAGGCTTCTGCTAGTGAACCGCTTAAATCTGGGCTTTATGTCTACATTACATTAACAAACCTCTCATTTAGATACACTGCCCTTTCCCAGGATCTCCTGTGCAGTTTGCCGTATGCCTGATCCACATTCACTGAAATCAAAAGAAAAACTCCCATTGGCCTCAATGATTTCGAGGCTGTGCCCTGTGTAAACTGAGAGATGCTGAAAAAATGGAATACTCATTACACTGGAGACCTAAAAGGAATATGTTGCAATACATCTTCTGACAAAAACATTTTCTTTTATTAAATACAATAGCCTCAAAAATCAGGGGTTTAACAGGGACTGTGCCCTTTCACTACATGCCTAATAAACTCAGCATGGGTCAACCTTCATGCACACTTATTCATAGCAAAGAGTACAGTGTTAATCGTGGTTATCAGTGTAAACAATTCCTACCTGCTACTCAGAGGCTACACAAAACAGCTTTCTGAACAGGATCGAAATTAGCTGGACCATGAAAGCCAGAAGTAGGCTTTCAGAAGTATTACAGTTGCACAACATAGCTTTGTTTGCACATTTGGCTGTGAAAGCAAGCTTCAGAAAGTGCAAATGATGCTGGGTTTACAAAACTGAGGACATTTATACCAAATGTGCAGTCTGATGCAGTAGTTAGACCAGTCTAACAGAATACTCTTTCTCATGCCATTTAGCCACTAGTCTAGCTTAAGTGTAATGTTAAATTGCACTTTACTTGCTGCATATTTTAGTCTATGCAAGACAATGGGAAATCAAGATAACTGATAACAAGTAGCTATAGCAGCACTGCTTCAAGCTCAGGCTGTACAAGTGCCTGGAGTCCATGTTTCAGAGCTCTCAGATCTTTACAGTTATCAGTGCCTAAATTAGCTAATTTAAGTGAGGGCTAGATATGTCAACACAGCCTGCAATCATGCCTTCAACTGCAATATAGACATAGGCTGTGGGCTGATGTTCAAGGCAGATATAGCTGCAGCAGTTTAAGAAATTACTGCCTCAGGCTCATTCTCACTGCCCACTGTACAAGATTCCCCCCTCCCAGCAAGGCAGAGGAGAAAGGATGAAGGTACTTCAGCTGCATCAGCTCTGAGTGGGGTGGCTTTGACAGGACATTATTGCCCCACAGCTGGAAGGATGTATGTCCATGCTTAGAGTGTCCAGTTGGAGATAGGGCAGGGTCTTATCTCAAACTACCACTTAAGGTGGGCTTAAGCTAAGCCACTGAAAAGCTGTGGAAGATGCATATATTCCAGGATAGTAATTTCAGCTGCAGAAGCATATTCTTACATGGTTGCAGCAATCTGCATTAAATGTTGCTTGGCCGTTGCAGTAGTACCAACAGAAACTGAGGGAATACTGTGTTTATTGGGATTTGCAGGGATTGTGTTACACAAAATAAATCAAAGCAGTCCATTTTCAAGCTGCACCAGACCAAGTAATAAGTCCAAAGGTTCAGAATCTTATCTCTGATGAAACCAAGCTGTTTAGTGATTCACTTTTCTGTCATTCTGCAGAATACTGCTACTGGTACATTGTCTGTGTGGAGGAAGACACAAACTGCTCTATGAGTCATTGTGTCTGTGCGTACAGCTCTTGTGTGTCTGTCTGCATCTGTGACAGTATGTGGAATACAGAGTTACTGACAAAGACATCTTAACCAAAACACTTATTTTAACTACACTACATCCTGCTGCTTACCAGGTTGTATCACTTCATCATAAAACCAAAATCTGTTTGTAATGAAAGAGTTGCTCTCTATCCATTGATCTTCTTCCTCAGCTAATTCTGTGTATGCTTTGAAAGAACTCCGAATAGTTTTTTCTTTCACCATGTTAAACAGGTACATGAAGATTTCATTCTCTTTCCCATTATCTTAAGTTGATGGGTGGGGTTTTTTTGTAAGTTATAAATGTTTGCATTAGCAGATGGTGATGTTTTATCCTTCATCATACGTCCTTAAATAGATTAAGTCAATGTTGTCAAACCCAAGGGAATTAAAGAAAAAGTCAGACACACAGGAAACCTTATGGCCCGTGACAAATCAATACCTTTCTTAATCTCCATGAACACTGGGGTTTCTACTCTAAGAAGCTAATAGTGAGAATTCCTGGTATCTCTTGTTATTTCGGTACTGAGTTATAAATACAGGGTCTTGATTATCTCTCACTTTTGTGGTTCGCCCTTTTTAGGGGAAAATTGAATATGAAGTAGCTCCTGTCCACTAAGCTAACTTGATGCTACCACTTATGCATGTGTCCTAATACTGACTTGATATGTGGGTCCAGCCCTCCTTCTGAGCAATGTTCCATCCCAGAGAAATCCAAATCAGAGGTTCAAAACTTGCTGCTCCCCTATCCTGAGAAGGAGCCACAGCATTGTCAGTTATTCTGCAGGTGGTACCTGCTCACTAAGCAGTATGTGCTCACCAAGCATCATCTGGGACAGAAATTCTAGCCCACTCCTTGGTTAGCTCACCAAGTTCCCATGTGCAAGTACTTTGTCACCAGTATCTCACTGCCTTTTGAGCTGGATTGAGACAGATCCACAGCTTGCACAAGCTTGTGCTTTTTTTCCCCCTATGTCAACATCAAATTGAAACATTTACTCTGCACTGTGGTTAATTGCAGTGGCCACTATTAACTGTTACCATCTGGATTAAACGCAGAAGCCAAATCTGCATTAATAACTCTTTCCACCTGGGATAAACCATCTGCATTACCCAAGCAGGCACTTTCAGTAGCATCAGTTCTGTTTTGCTCCAGCCACAGGGCCACACACTTCTGCTCTTTTAAACATCAAGAAGGCGGCAGTTCACAAAGCTGTTGCCAAATAAAATAAAGCAAGTTTTCCCCATGAGTGCAAACCAAAGGTAGGAAATGACAAAAATAGGAGAGGTATCCAAAGTTTATTTTAACTTTTACGAGGTTTGAACTTCTTTCCCCCCCAAGGTTAGGTGTTCACGGGACTTAGAAAAACTGAGTATCATTGCTGAGTACTTTAAAGGAGGTAAAGTGTGCCTAAGGACAGTTAAATCAAAGACAGATTCCCGTTCTCCTCACCTAATCCTTTTCAGGAGCAGGAGAGTAAAATGTGATGGTGGGTGGATTAGGAACCAAACCAGAAACATATTTTCCTACTTTGCCAGATAAGGGCCAAAAAGTTCTGATTGAGCAGCTCCATGCTTTGCAAAATCCTCAAGCACTTTCTCACCCACCGGCCAAGAAAGTCCCAACGATTTCAACCTGTTGAGTCCCATCAGATTAACAAAGCCCGGCAAACCCAGCCCTCCCAGGTGAAAGTACAGGTGAAAAAATGCAGACCTTCTCCCGCCTCAGAAGTCAACCCTAACCAGTCATTCAAAATCCTGAATGGTAATATACACTTTCCTTCAATAATCAAGTGAAAATAGCCCAAATCAATCTGCTCATCCCAAAATAGCAACAACGGAGCAACCAAAACTGGGATGCAATTTTGAAATACATGGTGTTTGTAGGGCTATAAGACCATACAGACACCTTTTATGATGCTGAGTTCTGATGCAAGTTCTCATCTCGAGAAACCTGACCCACATGGTTAATTGTCACCCATGATCCATTGGGCATTAAGGAAGAAGCAGCAGGGCAAATCCATGCCCATGTAGGTGTGAGACCACGAGCATCCAAAGGGGAGATGGGTGCTTACAGGGAGGTGTGAGTACCTTGGTTTTCCTGCTCAAGCTCACATGGAGCTGTGAATTACAGCCCTACATCTTGGGGAATCTGGAGCTATAAAATACATGAATTTTCAGTTCAATGTGTACTTCTCATGCTGGCCGTCATTGGTGACACACAAAATCTACCAGCTTATTTCTTAGTCTTCTTTTTTCCCCCCCCTTAAGCAAGGGAACTTTGAAGTAATTTGCTCACGGGCAGTGTGATCTTTAAAGCTTGCTCTGAACTCTGCTCATTCAAGTCCCATTCCTCTGTGAACACTTTAAATACAGCACACAGGTCTTTCTCTCCCCTCCCCAAAGTGACAAACAGTAATGATGGCTTGTGAAATCCAATTTTGCATTTTACTTCAAAGTATTTTATTTCATAAGCTCCTGAAGCTTTTTTGTATTGATCCCAGTTAAGGTCATCTATCTGCCAGTTTCTACTAGCCTTTTCCTCACTGCTGACTGTGGCGTGTCTGCCACTGAGGAAAATATGAAACCTGACAAATAGATACAGGCAGAGAATTTCTGAAGCAGCATGTATGTCTTTCTGCATCTTTGCAGAGAAACACATAAATCCAGGCTTATATAGTTATATATATTGTGTACATAGGGACAGTTAAAATGCACCTAATACAGGCAGGACAGAAATGACTCTCACTTTCATACATTTCTCACGAAATCAGTGTATACACATTTTATGGATGACCCAGTTTAGACATAGGAAAATATAAATAGGTGTCAAGCAAACAAATGAAAACCCCACCTACGTGAGTTCAAGCAAGCACAATTTAAAGTCATCTTAGGCATGCACTGTCCCAAAACCTGCCAGGATATATAGGAAAAAATCTTTATATAAATTATTACTATGGTCACAAGAGCTAGTGAAGGACCATACCAAATTGTTCTGACTTCCCAACAAATCAGAATAAAATGCCTTTTGAACTAGATGGCAGTCTACTGAATTGGAATTATACATTAGGACTACATCTACCATGTTTGGCAAAGATTCAGACATTGTAAAGCCACCTTCAGAAACTGGGCTTGACCTCTATTTTCAAGAGTAAAGGGTGCAGTAACTTGGGCTGCTTCTTTTGCTTTGTTCTCATGTGTTCTGAAAGTTCCAAAAGGAAACTGCAAAGGCAGCAGCACTTCCACCATGCTGATTTGCTGATGTCCTACTGCTGATAGGAAATTAGCTTGTTGTAAAACAGCCACAGATGGGCCTCCAAGCCAAGGCTTGTTGGGCAGGCAACACTGTTGGGAGGGGGCTGAGGGGCAAAGGAACAAACCTGATTCTTCCCAAAACTAGGAGCTGAGCTCTGGGGTGCTGGTTCAGATCTTGTTCTGGTGTCTGTATGGTCACACCATCCATTACCTGTTAGACCTTTATCTCTTTTTGTCTTTCTATTGGAACACAGGAAATGGGAAAGATGAGCAGCAAAAATTCATGCATGCAAAAGAGTGTATTTGAGCCCTTATCCTTTCTGGCTTCTCAGCTTTCTATAACACTACTGCCAAGTTAGTTTTACAGCCACTGAAATGGCATGAGCAAACCACCATGGTTCAGACCAATGATCTGATTTTTCAGTTCGCCTAGACACAATGCATATTCCAGCCACTTCAACTGCTTGGTGCAAATCACATTAGTGGACACATTCATGAACTTAGGGCTTTCTCTAATGCCAACAGCAGCTGAGCTTATGCAGGGGTTTAGTAGTTGGGGGCCTGAAAGAAAGAAGTTCATCCTAAACAGGAAAGATGAGTCTTGGTTTAATTGCTATATTGTGGCTGAAAAGCTCATAAAGAAGAAACTGGTATTATCCTAAGAGAGAAGCCAGGTAATTAGAGAATGGGGTGCAGCAGGTGGAAGAAAGTGGTGTTACAGTCTTTGTAAGCTGATTGTGGGAAGCTCACATGCAGGAAACAATTGGACATGGGCAAGAAAGAAGTTTTAGTTTCTGCATGAAGATAGATTAATGCCAAAGAATAACATGAGATTAGGTGCTTGCTTTTTATTGGAGAGCTCTTTGAATTCTGGCTTTAGTACTATAACACCTAAATATCTTGTTTTCAACTCAGCCTCTGTGGGATATAACAAATGTAAATAAAACTACCTCAGAAATGAAAGAATCTTTATTTATGTAGTATTTGTAGCTGTTTAAAATACTTTTTATGTCTGTGTTTATTTCATTCCAACTTGACATGGCAATTACTAGGAGTAGCATTTAAATGACTAAAGCATTTGCAAAAGAGACTGCATACATCTCCATTTCTTTAGGCAAAACAATGCCACAATAGTCATAAGTGTCGGAACACCAAAACTTGAATTTCTATCCTAAAACATCCAATTATTTTTCCACTAATTTGTAAGAAGGTTTTCTAAAGAAAAGTCCTTTGCAAAAGGTTCCAAATGACAAAAAGCCCCATAGCTCTGTCAGATTATTGTGTTTGCTGCAGCTTGTTACACCAAGCGTACTCTCAGACAGGTTATGCAGCTCTAGGGGCTCCCATATTTAAATGTTCTGTGCCTGTAGTTGATATTTCTCTGCTCTTACAGTGTTGTAATGCTGCATTCTTTCGAGATCGTGCAGAGCTGAATCATACAGCCTATCACTTTAGCAAAAGAATAGCCTAATTAAAAAGTAAAAGGTGTTTTTCGCCATTTCATCACAGATGAACAACTGAAGGGGAAGGATGTAAAGTTCAGAACAGTGCTACAATGTAATGAAAAAAACCCCCCATAATTAAAAAGTCCAACTTACCCCTGTACATCATATTTCACGAAGGACAATAATGTATTATCATTCCAAAGACAGTGGCCCTGACTGTACATCTCTTGTTCAACAGGAAGAATAGCAATCCTGAAGTTATTCTAAATGTTTCACATGCCTATCGATTCCTTCAAGTTACAAGAGCAAAACAAAGACAGAGAATCACACTCTGACCCCTTTACAAACATCAAAGTGCCACACTATCCATCCCAAATCTTCCTTACAAGCCAACCTTTGGCGATTATGTTACAGTGCAACTGATTATGAATAATCTGTCCTGAAACTACAAATTATTTATTGATTTTTCTCTTATATTACCAAGTTCTAAAGAATAATTACTGGTGTAATAGTTAGCCAAGTTGTTATGAGAATTGTAAGCCCTTTTGGTTAATGCATGGCATATGTCTGAGGCATTCAGCTAATTCACATATCTGTCTGCACTATTAATAGAGAAGGTTACATGCCAATTATCCAGGGTTCAATCAGCCTGTTAGGATACAATAGCTGCAGTGTTCACACACTTGATGTGCCACATTCCTTACAGACATTATAAGCAGCTGGTCCAGATAAGACCACTGGGGCTTTAATATTTAGGAATCACTCCTTCATCCAACCTGGACTGCGATTTTTTCATTGTTACATTAACTGTGATTCTTTTGTTACCACTAATCTCTTTCTTTTTTTACATTATTTTTAGATTCAGCAGTACCAAAGTCAACTGACACTTCCCTCCTGTTAGGAGGGGAAACCAGACCTTTGTAAATGGCTGTAGCAAACCCTTAGACACAATAGATTCAGGAGTTCTCCAAATTCCACCAAACTAACAGCATTCTTCTGTTGTGAGGAGGCATGTCAATACCTCCTCTATCACCCAAATCTGCAAAACGGAGCATGTTGAAAAGACCATTCCATACTAAATGCTTTAATCTCATTTAATAATTTTGCCTGCTTTATGTAAAACCCAAAATAAAATAAATAAATAAAAAGCCAACCCAAAGCATGAATTTAGGTTGTTATTTGTTCTGCATGGTTATTTCATTATTCCATTAGGGGGGATAGCAACTTTGGAAGAAGTATTCTTATTTAGTTTAGAGAAAGGTAAGAAACAGCATGCAAACAACCAATTTAGAATGCCATGTTAGTGAAGCCACTGTGAGCTCGATTGGGGATTTCACCACATGAAAACCAGACATTCATCTGTTCCCATGGAGATATTCCTTCTCCCAGTCAATCAGGGAGCTGTTCAGGTCAAACAATAGGCAGTGGTTCCTTTTCTCATCTTACAAATAGATACCCCCTCCCTCCTCCTTCTTCTATTTATGGGTATTCTTGATAACATTTAAACATCTACAAAACAAGCAATTATATTTTCAAATTCTTAGGAAAAAGTGTTTGCTGAGATTTTTCAAGCTGACAGAAAAATGAATGGGAGCCTGAATTCAATCAAAACGAGGCCATCCTGGACTCTCAGGCCCTAACCTTGCAACATAGCTTGAACTTTTTCCCCACAATATTTACAATATTTATATGAAGATAAAATTATCTTCACAGGATTTGAGCATCATTTTTGCCAGGCCACCTGGAAAGCGTGTGAAACAGTCTGAGATCATTATGTGTAACTTTTTAATTGTCAGAGCAGCGCTGAAAGAAAGGCAACACAGAATAATACTGGGGAAAATGTGGAGCATGGTTACATACGGAGCCATTAGCTATTTCCTAAAAATAAAGCAGCACATGGAAAGCAATTGTACAACATGGAACAGAAGATGGAATGACGTTTTTAACAACGCTGCTCAGGTACTCAGGGCAGGGGACACCAGCAGAGCAGGTGGGATGCTTCATTACAGACTTAGAAATTAGTTTCCACAAACGCATGCATTTAAATATGTTGCTATATAATCCTATGTGTGTTTGTAAAATTCTATACTTTTACATATTCTTACTTAAGAAACTACTACAGGTGCACATTCTTACCTTACACGCAATCAGATATTGCATTTTCCTCTCTCAGAATCCCTCTGTATCACTAAACTTTGCAAATACCCAAACACTTGAGCATGCAGAATCACTCCACCTGAGAAAGGACGCTCATAAAACCAAACTGTTTAGCACCTTGCTCCTCCTGATTGACAGTTTCAGAACCTGCAGCCCATTTTTGGCAGAGCAGCTGAGGTTTCTTAATTAGTTTCTTGGTTAATTCAACACAGTGATGATTAATCCCTTGTTTTTTATGCAAATGGTTACTTGGCAGAAGGGAGAGAGCACCCAAACCAAGAGAAAGGCAAGTAAAATTCTGTCGTTATTTCACTGTCAGGTAACCAATCAGCATGTACCTGCCAACAGTCTATTCCTGGTGCCCTTGCCCACCCACAGGCAAAAAAACAGATAGAAAAAGAGATGTATTGCAGAGAAAACAGAATCGTGCCTGATGTTATGCTGGCAGGATAGGAGATATAAGAGTATGTAAGATAAATGCATAAGAAACTGAAGTTCATTAATTCTCCTCAGAAAATAGATTCCTTAAAAGAGGGTTTGCACTGAAGCTTGTGCCTAAAAAGCACTGTCACAGCTTTGAATGTACATGTGTAAAGGTGCCAGATACTGACACCCTGATCTCTGGCTCAGTGGCTATGCCTGCATAGCGGCAGTACTGATAATCGCTTAAGAAATATTAATGTACGAATGGAACTACCCAAATTAAAGAGAGTAAAAGAAACAGCAGTGGGAGTATACTTCTGTCCTCCAAGTTCCTCCTCAAATTCCACCTTTAGTGGGAGGCACCAGTTTCCATTCAACTGGACAGCAGAAACGCGCATCCCAATACTCTCGCTGTCATGTTTCTCTTCCCTTTGTTTTAGTTACTGATTGTCTTCTGCGCTTGGAGACTAAACTCCTCAGGAAGGCTCTGTGCACAATGCTTCTTGTGTGAGGGGTTCATCATGGGCCTCTTGGTGTTATTGTATTGCAAATACCAAACAAAGGTAATCACTCCTGCCAAAGGTATGCTGAGGCACAATCTAGCTCTTCATAAAGTACAGCAGTGCAACAGGGAAAATTTTAAAGTGGCATGAATCAAACTAGAAATTCATTTACAGCAAGCTCCAAAGGATGATTTTCCAGCAGTGAAAATGATAGGAAGGAAATCTTGCAGCATAAGAAGATTGCTGTTCAGATGAAATCTCAAGGAGAAATTTAGAGAGGAATTTGTGTTCAGCTCACTGAGTAAGAATAGAACAGGAAACTGCAAATGACACCAGTGGTTTGTATTGTACGATTAAGTAACTGCCCTCCTTTTTAATGAAGTCACTCAAGTACAACTAAACAGCCAAGCAGAGCAGCAAAGTCAATACAGTTAAACTCTCTTAGCTTTAAACAAGCCTGGCCAGTTATGCGGCTTCTCCAAAAATTGCATTTCCTTCGCACGCGGGGAGATTTCATTTCTCTGAAGGAAGGCGCTAGAGCAAGGAGATGTGAGCTCCACACTGGTCCTGAACCCACTCTGTAAATAACGGGGGATGGAGAAATTATAAAGTCAGAGATAGCCAATAAACAAACACAACTAAATGTCCCACTGCACGTGTAAGTCGCTATTAAC